>PVJA010000976.1:0-51364 GCA_004027025.1 Myocastor coypus
TAGTTCATTCATCCCTTTCCTCTGAGGTCCCATAATCTCCTTGACCAGGAAATTTGGGACACCTCTGAGTTATAGGATATTACAGCACAGGTTGTCTTATATCCTGGGTCTTTATTGACCTTGAAGGGCTAGGGCCAAAATATTGGCTATCCTTATAGCCCTTCTTTTTCTCCAATTTTTGGTCTGCTAACTTACAGTCCTATCCCTCCAGCAGAAAAGCTTTGTGATACTATTACTCTATAACATAGGTACTTGAGCTTATCATCACTGGCTTTGAAAGCTATTTCTGAATAAAATTTTCTGGTTCTTTTTAGATTTCATAACATAGTCACGAACATAGTTTATACCATTAAAGGTGACAATATACTTACCTCAATTTGTCATTTTCTAGGCTATTATTGCTGATTGTACCACTTTACCAAAGTGACACAATTGTTCTAACCAGTTATTCTCCCTGATATACCAAGACTGAGCTTGCCTAAGTGTCATTAAAAAACAGCAACAACAACAACAAAAACACTATGGAACAGTGTCAAAGAATCAGGGACTGGGGCAAATAGGCAGCAACTTCTTATCCCCAATAAATTAAAGAGGTAGGACCTTGCAACAGACTCAAAAACTAAATGCCAGCTATACCTAGAAGACACCTGTGAGAAACAGTCATTTCCTAAAAGTTTTACATACTAGCAATAAAGCCTAGGCAATTTGCAAGCATCAACCCAGGAATTAAACTTTAAAAATGCAAACTAAGAAGATATTTAAGCAAGATGCAACCAAAGAGTTCCAACTTATCAAAGGCAAACATAAAGGGCAGTGAACAATCAGAAAGCTCAGGACTTTCTGAAGTGGTAACCATGAAAGTAACTAAGCAGATGAAGGACATTAGAAAAAAGTCAAATCAGAGATAGTTTCTCGGATAGATACAGAGCTGGTGACCATAATGAAAGGCATGCTTACTGACTCTAGAACAGATTTAAAAAGTGAAGGAGCTTAGATGATGGAAACTATGAATGACAAACATAGGAAAAAACAGAATCCGTAGAACAGATTCATACAGAGATAGCCAGGAAATTAAACATTCCATTGAAAATATACGCAGCAAATGGGCCAATGTGAGGACAGACTCTCAGATATGAAAGACAAGATTTTGTTTAGTGATCATGAAAAGAGTGACTTCAGAAAATACCAAGGAAACATGAGAAATCAAGCCTGCAGCTGATGGATGATGCAAGTAAGAATAATTTAAGATTGATCAGAGTCAACAAAAAAGTAGATTATGAAAATGACATAAAAAAATCCATTCAGAGACAATGCCACTGCAGAATACTTCCCTGGAAGGGAAAAAGAATTTTACATACAGTTAAATGAGGCATATAAAACTCCAATTATCTAGGATAAACAACTGCAGCAAGACATATAAAGTCAAGATTCTAGAAATTCAACCAAGAACAGCACCTTAAAAGCTGGTTAGGAAAAGGAAAGAAATGACCTGTAAAGGAAAGCCCATCAGAATCACAGCAGACTTCTCAACACGAACACTCAACTCAAGGAGAGCTTGGAATGAATTCTTTCAATACCTAAAGGAAACTAACTTCCAACCCAGATTTATATACCCCACAAAACTTTTTCAAAATTGATAGAGAAATAAGGTAATTCCATGAGAAAGAATACCTGAAGAAATTCAGGAACATCAAAGGAGCACTTCCAAGTATCTTGAAGGACATTCTAGAAAGAAATAACAAGGATTACGACTCCATGAACCCCAACAAAATGAATCCACTAGAAAAGGCAAACAATTAAATAGAGGCAAGGAGAAATAGAGCCAATAACAGGAAAACAACATGACCAGGACAAGTATGTACATACCAGACTTTGTACATACCAGATTATAACTTTGAAGTTATAATCTTCAAAGTTAATAGTCTTGATGCACCAAGCAAAAGAAACAGAGCGGCAGAGTCTTCGTGAAGCAAGAGCCAGCAAGATGCTGCATACAGTAAACACATTTAACATAAAGACTTCATAGGCTGAAGGTCAAAGGATAAAAAATAGTGCTACATGCAACAGGAACCCAGAAAAAAAGCAGGAGTGACTATTCTATTTGCAGACAAAGTGTATTTTAGGCCAAGAGTAATTAAGAAAGACAGAGTCAATATATCCTTATAAAGAGAGATAACATAAATCCATTTTCACCCCCACTATATAAAATAAATATTAACAGACATAAAAAAATCAAATAAGCATTAATACAATTATAATGCAGACCTCAAATGCCCCACTGTAACAAATAGATCAACTAGACAAAAACTAAAAATTAAAATATTAGAACTAAACCAAATATTTGAACAAATGAACTTAGTAAATGGCTACACAATACTCTACCCTACAACATTAGAATGCCCAGGACACTCAGCTTCACACAGCACATTTTCTAAGATAGATCATAAACTAAGTTGTAGAACATACTTAAATAAATGCAAAGAAATTAGCATTATCTCACACATATTATCAGATCGTAGTGCAATAAAATTAGAAATCAATAACAAAGGAAAGCACAAATACTTCATAAACATATAGAAATTAAATAATAGCCTCCTGGACAACTTATGGGTCTCAGATGAAATTTAAAAAGAGATTGGACAGTTTCTACAATTAACTAACAATGCTAATACAACATAATGAACTTATGAGACTCAATAAAAGCAGTCCTATGAGAGAAATTTGTAACAGTGAATACACATATCAAGAAAACAGAGTGAGCTCAAATCAGCAACTTAATGTCGAACATTAAGCTTCTTACAAAAGAATAGCAAACCAAGGCCAAAGCTTATGTGAGGGAGGAAATTATAAAGATTAGAGCAGAAATTAGTGTAATGGAGATAATCTTAGCTACTTTCTCTCATTGCTGAGACAAGATACCTGACACCCAAAATTTAGAGAGGAAAATTTTATTCATCTCAGTTTGTAGAGATTTTAGTCCCCAATCAGATAGTTCCAAGGCAGAGTAGCATGGCAGGAAGCAACTGTTCATGCTGACAGAAGACAATAAGAGCATCAAGAGACAAAGGGAAGAGCAAGCCTCCTTTGCTGGATTATACTCTATGCAGGCTACACACCCAAGGGCAAGTATAGCACTCAACCCCAACCCTAGAACTAGACAATGAAGCAGTCACAAATGCTAGATTCATTTGCTAGAATCATAGACTCTGAAGAGTCCACTCCCCAAGACCACATGAATCTTCTGGTGGACATTCAGGCACAAGTTATAACAGAGATGAAGAAAACAATACAGAGGATCAATACATTGAAGAGTTGCTTCTTTGAAATATTAAACCATTAACTAACCTTATCAAAGAAGGAAAAACTTAGATACATGCAACTAGGAAAGAAAAGGATAAAATCACATCGGATCATGCAAAACTCTTGATCAACAATACCTACTTCAAAAACATGTATTCCAATGCAGTGAAAAATGCAGAAGAAATGGACAAAATCCTAGATATGTATTAATACAAAAAGGCATAAAAAATAATCTACATAAGCCAATATCAGTTAATGGAATTAAAGACATAATTAAAACCCTTCTAACAAAGAAAAGCATGTGTCCTGTGATAGTCGTAATGAATTTTATAAGGTATTTAGAGAAGGCCTGATACTATTACTGCCCAAGGTGTTTAATGAAATTGAAAAGGAAACAATACTTATAGATTCATTCCTGGAAGCAAGCATTACCTTGATACTAAAACCAGAGAAAGACCCAACCAAAAAAGGCCACTACAGACTAGTCTTCTTACTGAACATATTGCAAAATTCCTGAATGAGATAATGTTAAACAGAGTACAGCAATTTTCAAGAAGATTATATACCATCACCAAGTAGGACTTATCCTAGTGATGCAGAAAAGGCTCAACATATGCAGACACTCTACATAGAAAATCCCAAGAACTCTACCAAAATATTTTTAGATTTAACAACCAAATTCAGTTGCATAACTGGATATAAAGTCAACACTCAAAAAACAACAGCCTTCTTGTACTTGAATAATAAGTTCACTGAAAAATTAGAAAAACAATGCCCTTCACAATAGCATCTAAAAAGTTAAATATCTAGAAATCAATCTAACGCAGAAAATAAAAGATTTCTACATTGAAATCTTGTGGTACACTAAAAAAAAGGAGATTGAAGAGGATGGAAGGATAATCCATGCTCTTCAATAGGCAGAAGCAAAATAGCAAGAACGCCGTGTTTCCAAAAATGTTATACAAATTCATAAAATCATTGTACAGATTTAATGTAATCCTGATCCAAATTTCAATAGCATATCTCACAGAAGTAGAGAAAACAATTCTAAATTTATTTGAAACCAGAAGAGACCTAGAATAGCAAAATCAATTCTTGGCAACAAATGTAAGGCACTGGATATAGTAATTCCTGACTTGAAATTATACTATGAAACTACTGTGATAAAAACAACATGGTAATGCCATATACACAACAGACCTGAGGATCGATGGAAACATTGATGCAGAAACAATTCCAAACACACTCAGCCTCTCATCTGTGACAAAGGGGTTAAACACGGAACTTGCATGCATTGTGTATTGTTTGCCATTAAGACGCAAGCCTGGCTCTCATCCAAGACAACCAATGAAAGGAGAGAAGGCTTACTTTGCCTCAGGATTTCAGCTGTTTTCATCTACAGTTAGCTGGCTCCATTGTTTGTGATCTTGCTTGGAGGCAGGAAATCATAGCACAAGGGTGTCATGGAGTAAAGCTCCTCTCTCCATGGCACCCAAGAGACAGAGAGACAGAAAAACAGCGTCAAAACACATTCTCCAAGGACATGGTCCCACGACTCACTCTCTTCCAGTAGGCTCTGCCTCCTAGGTGTCCATCACCTCACATTACCTTGAGGGGACATCACATTGAAACGATCACAGGTCTAAACCCAAATCAAGCACAAGTTAGATTTTTCTATGTCAGAAACACAACTGAAAACTCAGTGATCAACAACTCTCCAGGAGAACCCAATTAATGTCTAGGAAAATCAATTTGGGGGTCTCATGCTTAATTAGTAATGTTTCATGGTCTGGGAGGACTGAGGGTGTTGTCTCTTGAACATTCCCTGATTTAGATTATGAGTGAGAGGTGCATAATGTGCCAGGCAGGGCTCTGATTCTACAAAGATGGAATAGACACAGGCTTCAGTCTGAGGAAACTTATGGTCTCCCTAAAATTTAAGCCCAAATATTGGCATTGATACTCAGTAATTTACCCCAGAACTCAGGAAACTGGAGAAAAAAAGACATTCACAATGCAAACCATGTAAGAGGAGTGTCTGTGAATTGTTTGGTGGCAAAGCTGTCTTGTAGCATATGATTCACCTATAAGCTATGTTTAGGCTATTTTAATTAGATAGTAAATATGGGAAATTAAGGTATTGGTTTAAATTATAACTCACCATATCTTGCTTTCTTTCTTGCTTGCTTACCTGCTTGCTTATCTTCTTGAGATAGGGTTTCACTATGCAATACAGGCTGGCTTTGAACTCACTTTGTAGCCCAGGCTGGCCTTGAACTCACAGTGATCCTTCTTCCTCAGCCTTCTGAGTGCTGAGATGACAGGTGTGTGCCACCGGACCCCACTCATACACACAGCTATTTTAAAATATAGTACCGGCATGAACATTTATATCTTTCCTGTGCTGACCACCATCACTGAAAACTGTTTCCCTGTGTTTACCCACCGTGCATTGTAAAAGTTAAAGAAAACCAACCCAAAAGTGAATTATGAATTAAAACTAGCTATGAGCAGTCTTCTGAGTTAATACATAAATATATATCCGAGTCAGTCTGCTATATATTTAAAAAATGGAGATCTATCCAAATATAACATCTTCCTAAAGCTATATAACAAATAAGCAAGCTAGAAATACAAACTTTTAGATAACAATAAGTGCATCAAAAAACATGTGCAACATTACTCTAGAGAGATGCATAATTTTCACTGCGCTTCTTCTCAATGAGCAAATGAGCATATGACCTTAATTTTCAAGAAAAAATTTGTAGGTATGCTTTTACTTGCAGAGTACATGCTCCTTTTGTGGCCCCAGAAATATAGCCTGTGACCCATTCAAATGGCAACTCTACATCTTTCAGACAAAAATGCAATATTTTAAATGAAATGCTGGTGTAATAACACAATAACATTTTTTAATTCATAAGTTGGGGCCTCCCGGGAAGCTCTTCCCACTGACTTTTGAGTTGTGTTTTCTGATATAGAAAGATCGAACTTGTTGTGGTCCTTGTCACCCCTGGGTTAAAAATGATGATGATGAGGAGAAAAGCACAGGATCAGGATTATGATGGTGGTGGTGGTGGCATCAGTAATGACTAGCACTCCCACATTCCTTATTCTGTGCTAAGTTGTTTTTTTTTGTTTTTGTTTTTTTTAAGAAAGTTCCTCTCTGGGTTTTTGCTGTAGAGATCTATAACCGATTTTGGCCAGCTGCCTTGTCAGTTACACACACACACACACACACACGCACACACACACACACACACACACACACACACACACACACACACAGAAACGAATGAGCTCCCTGCACTTCATTCATGTCAGAACTCAACAGCTTGAGTAGCACAAATATTCTGCAGTCACTCATGAAAAGAAATTTTTAATAATAAATATCTAACAATTAATGGGCTGGTAGCCGCGATTGTCTGCAGGGCATAATATCTAATTTCCTTGCCATGTCTCATATCCTTACTTTTCACGCTGCAACAGTCTATCATTAAAACTAAATGCAGGTTTCTATCACTTTTATTTATTTTTCAAATCAACTTATAAATCAGTGCCAGGCCTTGTTACAGATGAGTTCCAATAAATTATCGACTGTGGACAAATTCTGAATGTTAAACACTTCCTCTCTTGCTCCCACCCTGTGTCTCTGTCTGTCTTCTCTCTATTGTTTTTCCTCTCGCCTGCTCTGAAGGATTCCTTTCCACAGCCCCCTAGGCCTACATAGCTCACCACCAGGGCTGGGGTACAAGTAACAGAGAGCCCTTGGTACTTAATTATGTGCTATTTAAATAATGCAAACAGACATTTGTTTTTCAGAGGAAAATATCAATATAGGAAACAAGAGTCATTTTACTGTCCTTGGGAAATTTACTTTTCTGAATTTCAAAAGTGAAAGCATTCTTGTTAGAGCCTTCTTTACTTCCTCCCAGCAGCCTAGGTATGGAGAGCCAAGGCCTATATTTCTCAGGTGCTATCCTATAAATAAGGCTGCTCACCTATCTTATCCAATCTGCCTTGACACCTCAGAGAAGCCCTATCATGGCTCCTCCTCATCTCCAGGAAGACATCTGCAGTGACTGATTTTCTGCTCCCACTATAATTGCGCTGAAAGAACGTACAGGAAGTAAGAGACACCATTTCCGTAAGGTCAAGAAACAAAAATTCAAAAGAGATACATCCTATCATCATACCCCATGACAGTCACCTGTGTACTTAAATTCAGCCACACATTCGCAAAGCATGTATGGAATATTGACATCTTAGCTAGAAACCAAGAAAATGCCTTAGGATCCTTAAAACAGCAGAATCCATTCAGGAGAACTGTATAAAAAAGTTCTCTATTATTGTATTATAGGAACAACAGTACCCACCCTTACTCACAAGGGAAATGTCCCAGTATCTGCAGAGAATGTCTGAAGTTGTGGATCGAGCTTCTCCAAACCCTCTATATGCATGCTGGTCCCTAGACCTACAAACGTAGGATAAGGTTGGTGAACTAGATACAGTAAGGGATTAACAAAAAGTAATAATACAGCAATTATAATAATGTACCAAAATAAAAGTGGATATTCTGTCTCTCAAAGTACCTCAGTTCTTTACTGTGCTATAGTAATAGTTCAGGATTGGAGTTGATTATCAGTATTTGAGACTGCAGAATATAAAGCAAGAATTAAGAGCGTAGCTGTAGATAGTATCAGGCATCCGATTTTATTTCCTATCTTTGCCATCGTATTAATTCCTGGGCCATTGTAAAGTAGGCAAAGGTATGAAGAGGCACATGGAAATGAGTCATTTGATAAAAGATGCAAATAGGAAGGAGGTCGCTTTTTCTCAAATGGGAAAGATATGGAGGAAAAGGAGGGAGGTGACAGAATGGAAAAGAAATTAAGATACGTCATGTACATTGCTGTCACTGGTGTCCAGGAGAATGTATTCAATATATGACATATAATTTCTGGGTAATTTTATAATATTCACCAAAAAGTCAAAGGCAGAGGAGTGCAAGAGGTCTGCCCACGTGCTAGGGACTCAAAGAATCCAGCTGAAGGCCTGGACCCTACTGCGATGTCTAGCACAAGTCCAGCCAAAGGCAGAGAGCCTGTGACAATGTTTCCATCAAGTCCCTGTCAAGTATCCGCACCTAGCTGGCCCCAAGGCCAGTGGTGGAAGCTCGAAGGTCTGAACCAGTGGAGAGAAGGATCTGTGTTGCCAGGATGAGGGATCTGAATTGGAACCAGGAAGCGACGCTCAAGGGGGGGACCAGAGCTCTCCCTCTCACAGAGAATGGCAACCATCCTCATTAATAATAAGGACTTGAGCTCCTCTGAGGTGAACAGCCACGTTTGTGTCAGGAAAACCAGCAGCAGCAAGCTTCTCCAGGAAAATCGTTGCATCCTTGTCTCCTTTTTTGCCCCTGGCAACAAATCTCAGGTGGCTCTTCCACCCTCAGAAGCATGCTGACTAAATTCAGCCGGGTGCTCCTGCTTGAAGTGACTACTTAATCCACCCACCTACATCGACCAGCGCTACACAAGGAAACACTGTGTACTATACACAACTACTACAAATTTAATTAGAAAATAAAGTGTGACTTCATCAGTTCACTTGACAAACTCAGAAAAGCTTTCTAAAATCTCATCTGTTAAAATTAAATTTCTGTTAAGTTTATGGGATGGGCCTGTCGTGTTCAGCCTCCCAGTGTCTTCTTAACAGAGATCTGTGGGGAAGCCGAGTCTGGGGGACCAGCTGAGAAGCCGGGTCTGGCGAGTTCTCCTGGCAGGTTGGGCCAAACTCTGCCTTGAAGGTGAAAGCATCGCCCTTGGAAGGTGCGCTCTGGAGGAAACAGCCGGGACACACAGAGCAGGTTCCCCTTGAGGAGGGGCGTGGCTCAGGCCTGCGGCGATTTCCATTCTCCACGCTCCTCCTAAGTCTTCTGTATTTTTCAGGGTAAGTTAGCACTACATCTTGGCACCATTTGGTGTTCCAACTAGTGTATCTGACGAGGAAATAAGGCAGGATGTGTGGAAGGATGAAAGACGTAGCTGAGACTCTAAGATCCCTGGGAAGAAGGCGGAAGGGGAGGAGCCCAAGTCCAACGCTGTCTTTCATCCTTACAACCACGGATAGCCTCTTGTATGTAGTGTACTGAAAGACATACAGCTGCTGGGAAATACACCTCGGATGCACATGAACAAAAGGAAAGCCCTTACCTTCACTTAGACCAGGGGATACAGTGGGAAGGCGGGGACCAGGCCCAGCACGGCCTGGTAAAGCGTGAGCTTGGTACCCAAGGCGAGTGGAGTAGAGAGAGGAAAGACAAGGCGAGAGAGGTAACGTTCACCAGGGCAGTGAAAGCAGGCCCCAGCTTAAGGAGCACCTGGAGCTCAACGGACTGGTCCCAAGGGAGAGGGGCGGCCCAGGGGAAGTCACCCGTGTGTGCATGCACGTGCACGCATGCAGGCGCACACACAGAGAGAGACAAAGACCTAGACAGAGACACAAGACGGAGAGAGTACGGCAGTGTCTAAATTCAGCCTGTCCCTCTCTTGAGTCTTTTCCCCTTTGGGATCTTTCTTAACTCTTTTCTCCTTCCAGCCACCAAGTCTGTCTATATTCCTGTAAGCGCTACATCCTAGATAATCTCAAATTCACCCATTTCCTTAATCCTAGGTGATATCTACCTAAACTCTGAATATTTTGTCTGTTGCAACCACTGAGTCATTTGCTGCACTGGGGAGAAAAGTGTCTTCTCTGATCTTATGTGGAGTCTTCACACGTTCACACGGTTCACAGGTCCAGGAGATCAGACCTGTGCTTCTCTGTCTGGGGAACTCTGTTGGTTCTTTGACCCCGTGGCCCTCTCCTACTTACAAGCCTACATAAGCTACTATCTCAGCCTGGAACATTGAAGCGCTTCTCTCTACCTGTCGCAACTTTACCTTCAGTTCTCTCAGTCCTCTGATGTCAGCATAGACTAATTTCCACCCTAAACCATCTCTGATTCTTCAGCCTCAGAGAAGGATCCTTCCGTGGCACCTGTGGTACCCATATTTTTCTGTAGTCCACTGAATGCATGGCTGTGCGATAGGTTCACTGCTGTGTCAATTCTTCAGAAGATTTTGAGTCCTGTGGTCTCCATCCGTTGTTGGGCTTGACCCTTGGCAGGCTGTGAGCGCATACTGATGATGCTCTAAGGAAGAAGAGTGAGGAAAGTATGAGAAAATGATCACTGAGTCAGTTCTGCTGGTGGAAAGGAAGAGAAAGATGCTGGCTTAGGGATGGGTAGCAGGGATGTCTTTGAAGTCAGATAGAGCTACGAATGGCATGTGTGAATAATGTTACCTTTTGACAGGACCTACAGTTCCCTGAAAAAATTAATATAAAACTCACTAAGGTGACCAAGTATGCAACTATTTAAGAACATTAGAACAAAATAACGGAATGATCAAATGTGAGTAGCGTGGTACATACTGTAATGGAAGCTTAAATGCCTAGAGTGGAGAGCTCAGAATGAGAATAATTATTGAAGAAATATGACTTGTGACTCTACAAGTAGAACACTGAACTTAGAAATAAGACCAGAGCATAACAAAAAAATAACAATTTCAACAAATTGGATTGAGACCTAGGTGTCAAGTATTATACCACGTTTCTTCATTGCCATAACACTGAGGCAGTGCATGTCACATCTGCCATTTATAACCAAAGCCTTGTGTATTGGAGGAGTCATAAATAATTGACCTATTCCTTGAAACTAGCCTTGTTTGTCTACAAAAGGACATAGCTTGGTCCCTAGACCGCAACATCTCTTGTACGTACAGCACAGAACAGACTTTGTAGACATCTAAATTTAATCTGGCACCTCAGCGCTACCACTATGGTGGGATTTGGGTTAAGCTGCTCTGAATCCTGAAGACTTTCCTTATTCCCATGTTAAAGAATGCCCCAGAGCCAGTTGTACCAGGTGCTGTGCTAGGTTTTAGAAACATTTCATACTGCCTCATATGGTTAGGGCACACAACACATCATAACTTTTTCTAGAGTAATTTGACCAGTGGATAGGATTTGACTTGACAGTAAGTAGGGGTAGTGTTGTGATTTAGATTTGAAATGTCCCCTTAAATGCAGGAGCTGAAGTTTTGGTTGCCAGGTGGTGAGTTTGGGGACATGGAGGAGCTGCTTCTGTAGGAGGCAGTGATTAGATCATGACTCTGGCTTGTGCATTCATTGATGAGGTCACAGTTGGATGCCGTTATTGGAAGCTGCTGGGAACAGGAAGGGGTGCCTCATCATAGGTCATGGCTGCATGGCACTGGGGAGCATATCTGGTTCCTAGGCTCTTCCTCTCTGGCTCTTTCTGTCTCTTGCTTTGATTCCTGGTTTCCATGACATAAGGGACTTTGTCCCACCATGTCCTATTGCCATGCTATCTCTGCCTTGGATCTGAGCCTGTGAGCCAGAATATGTCTTTCCTCCATTAAGTTGTTTTTCTCATGTATTAGGTCACAATAATAAAACCTGGACTAACACGGAAGACCTCTTAGGTCAAGGGTGCATACAAAGAGCTATGAACCTCTTTGTCCCAAGGACCCCAGAGTCCCCCTTAACTGAAGTCAAAGAAACATGCAGAAGTCATGGCACAGAAGGACCTGACGGCAGAAGAAAGTGAGACAGGGAAGATGAAGGAGAGACAGAAACACACAAAGTTGATGGGGGCTTGTAGAAACCAAGAGAGAAACAGGTCTTAGACTGTTCAACTACTCTCATAAAATAGCACAGACTGGGTGGTTCTTAACCATGGATATTCACTCCTCACAGTTCTAGTGACCAAAGCATCCAAGATGATGGCAGCAGGAGATTTAGAATCTGATGAGGCTGCTCTCCAGTTCACAGATGGCCCTCTCTTAGTGTGTCCTCTAGGACAGAAGGGGCAAAGCCGGTCCTGGGGCCTCTTTAATAAGGACATTAATCCCATCTACGATGGCTCCATTCAAACTAATCCTGTCACCTTGGGGGTTAAGTTTCAATAAATGAATTTTGGATGGCCACAAACCTTTTGTGTCTTGCAAGTTCGCTAAGAAACTGACTCATCTGCAGAGTCATGTGGTAGAGGCAATGGAAATAAAAACAAAGGCCAGACCATCAGGTTTGAATGGCAGGAAGTCACTGGTGAGCTTTCAGAGCAAGTTCCAATCAGCGGGGCAGAAGCCTTGTTATGGAGCCAGGAAAGTACTACAAGAAACCAGAAAACACCATAATACATCAGGGGCCAGCCAGATAGCTCAGCAAATTCAAGCATCTCCTTGAGCAGACGCAAGGATCAGGGTTCGATCCCTGGTGTGCCATGCCAGCCCTACCCCCAGCATATGCTGAGATGGCAGTTGAGACTGCACATGATGGCGTGCACCTGTAATCCCAGTGCTTGGCAGGCTGAAAAAAAGGAGGATCATTATGAGTCCATTCTGTATAGTGAGACCCTGTACACACTGCACTAAGCACATTTGTTAAAAAATGCATCAGACTACCAGCTTCTAACAGTTAACACGAAGGTAAAATGCACTTAAAGACACAAATTAATTTGAGGAAAACCAGATAGTTACTTTTATCTAATCCTGCAATCTGTATAATGCCTGCTCAGACAACTAGAGAGGGAAGCACTTCATCCCCAACTGCATCTCTATATGTCACTGGTGTGCCAGGCCGGTGTTGTTCAGCAATTCCAGACACGTAGCATCAGCAACAAGGGAATTCACGTCACCTGAGCAGGCGCTGCCAGGTGCTAGGAAGGTCTATGTGGAAGGTAAGGGTAGCTGCCAAAAGCAACTCTTCGAATTTCCCACTACTGTCATGGCCTGCTAATTTTAATTGGGGTCATGCATATGATTAATGTCAACTAGAAGGACTGAGGCCCAAGGGCCTGGCTGGCAGTGTGTTTTGGGGAAACAGTTTGCATATGTTAATGCTACTCTCAAAGACTGAAAGCAGTTATGCTTCATTAATTAAGCTACTAGCATCATCTTCAAGGAGAACTAGGAAGGGAAAATGTATGTATTGTTAAGATCTCCCCTGCAAAGAAATCCCATGAGATTATTTCCGAGTGCATGGTTTCTACAGTAGGACCCAAAAGGCCTAACTGTAGTGCAACATAGGATGCGTTTATTAAACCTTCTGCCACAGGCCAACTCTCTGCAATGTGGAAGGGACACCTGACAGGTTACAGGGCTTTGCCACCTGCAGACTTGGCCATGTTTGAGACAAATTGGAAAAGCAAAGCTAGCAAACTTGTGTGGCTAGGACACCTGTGTCTGCCACACCCAGTAGAGGAGTGGTCAGACACCTGTGGGCCAGGGCAATTTGACCATGATAAAGAAGTCACAACATTCACCTTTTCAGCAATCTGCATTTGCCTATGTTACTAAAAATATATTTTTCACCTTTTTGCCATTTTGTTGGTTAACTGAGAAAATGCTCATCTCGTTTTGAGCTTGCTAAACCAGGATTAGGAAGCTGACATGTGATTAATCTGACCTATTGGGTACGAAGGCTATGAACCCGGAAGTAAGTCTCCTTGCCGGTCTCTTAATACATAGGGACTCCGTTCTTGCTTCATTAAGGCAGTTCCTGGAACTGGGGGAATTCCGAGGAGTAACTAACTTTGTGCTTTCCCCCAGGCTACACTGAGTCATAGGAAAGAAAGCAACTTGCTATCAAGTGACTCTCAAATGATCTGTTAGACACTTTAAATGCAATGTCAGAAGATCCGATACCTGCCTTCCAATGTGTGGCTTTGACTCAGGAAAGTAAAAAAATAAAACAAAACAAAATCTCTCAAAACTCTCCAAATCCTCCACCTCATGTCTGATGGATGGAGCATGTCAGGACTAAAGGCAACAACTGCAAAGATGTGCTAATTTGAAAAATAAGAATGAAAAAAAAAAAAAAACGGTAAGGAATGTCACAAATTTTAAAGGGCATGGGACAGGTCAAGAGGTTAGGGAATTGGGGTGGGCAAACTACAAGCATAAATACCTACCAGGTTATCGTTGTTGTTTTATTCTGGGAGGTATCGTTAAGATATTAAATTCAACATGCATATTCAATCCCAATGCCTACTGGAACATCAACATTTAGTAACAATTTTAATAATTTGTGAGCACTTCCTATGTGCCATATTCTGCCAGGTATAGTCTCTGTCCTTATAAGGCAGAATGTCAACTAAATGGACCTCTGCTACTGGACAGGGGCAATGGGTTAAGCCGTGAAACCTTCAGTCTAACCCAAGAGACAAACAGTAAATCCCTAGTTTCATAACTAATAATTAAATCGTGTTTGTGTTTAATGTTATGAAGGAGGACTAGGGTGGACAATGGAGATGCAAAATGGGGAGATTTTACTCCTGCAGATGTAGTAAGCTGATGAAGGCTCACTTAATTGGAAACCCAGAGTAATAGTAATTAGGTGAGCCACTGCTCAACAAGTCCGTGATGGGACGATGATTACAATGAGACACAGAGTGGTAGCAGCTGATGTGGACAGGTCTCATGGCGTCTGCTGGATCCTGGCAAGAGCCTTAGCTACTGGGTAAAAGGGCTAGGGGCTCTCAGACAGGAGCACTTAATCGTAGCAGTGGTTCTCAACCTTTCTAATGCCATGACCCCACAATACAGTTCTTCATGTTGCGGTAGCCCCAAACCAAAAAGTAATTTTGGTGGCTACTTCAAAACTGTAATTTTGCTACAGTTATGATTCAGAATGGCTTTAGGCAACCCTTGTGTTTTGGTCATTCGACCCCCGCCGGGATCACGACCCACAGGTTGAGAACCGCTGCTTTAGAGGTTTCTACAGGATCATTCTAGTTACCACGTGGAGGGCAGGGCCCTCATCATTTATGGAAATGCAGTGGGCTTTCTCCTCAGGGGAAGTCAGAGGCAGTGCAGGCAGTGGTGGTTGACAGAAGTAGACAGCTTCAGAAAGTACTGTGTGAGTAGAGTTAGAAAACGTTGGTGATTGATAGGCTGGGGAAAGATGGAGAAGCATGTGCAACTTGACAGCTGGAATTCTGGGACGAACACAGGAGTGGATGGTCAAGGTGGTTTCTGCCTTCCAAAACCCATGTTGAAATTTAACCTACACTGTGAGACAGTGAGCAAGAGGAAACCTGGCGTGGCTGGGGTGCTCAGAGGTGGGACCCTCAGGGAGTGATGAGGATAAAGCCAGCAGAGTGGAGCCCGCGTGAATTGCATCCCAGTGGCTGTGTAAGACTCGGTTTATGAGCCAGAATAAAAATGAATGTTCTGTGTACTTAAGAGAAAGAAGAAAAGAAGTGGTGCAGGCTACCCAAGGCTGCCTGAAGGTATGGAAAAACAAAGGCAAGAAGTTTAATCTAGAGTTTGTGAGCAAGAACGGTGAACACCACTGAAGACCATTTTTGTGAGATAAAAGCAAAAATCATAAACAAGTTTAAAAACTTTTACTATGAAAAATTTCAAAAGCAAAGTAGAAAGCAACAGAGTAATGCCAGTGTCCCCAGAATCAAGACCGCCAGCGCTTTGCCAGGCTCATGCCATCTACCCCGTTTTTGCTATTTGTTCCTCTTCTTGGTGCTCAAGTATTTTAAAACAAATCTTAAAGCCATTTTCACTTTCCTGGAACATATCCGAGGGTCACCTCTAACCGCAGTGCCGGCACCACATCAACAAAAGAAAGAGTCAGCCGACAGCATCCTACAGGAAGGGGAGGTGTAGCTGTCCAGGCTGCTGCAGGCTCCTTTTACCCGAGTGTGGCCCTGGGAATCCTAACTCAGGCTTCCCAGGAGACCACTTCAGCCAGACCCTGTCCGTCCACGGCATTCCCACCTTCCTTACCCCATCCACTGCACAATTCTTACATTCACACATGGGCACACACACATGACTGCTGTGACCAGTTTTGTGTTTTACTTCCAAGTGTATCCTTCTATATCTATGACTTTCATATTAGAAAATTCAACTAACTAAGGATGAAATGTATGAGAAAGAAATGCACTTGTATCAAATACTCGAATTTTTCTTGTCACTATTCCCTAAACAATAGTGTAATGATTACATGCATAGATTTTAAATTGCACTAGGTAGCGTAAGTAATCTAGATGTGACTTGAAGTGTATTTTAAGATGTGTATATGTTGTGTGCAAATACTGTGCCATTTTATACAAGGAGCTTGAGTATCCATGAATTTTTATACGTGTGGTGGTCCGGGACCCACTTCCCATGAATACCAAGGGATGACAACATACACAAACACAAAGTGTGTCTCCTGTTCAATAGTTACGGACTTGCATCTTTACATTGGTGATGTTTTTGAAGCATGTAATGCTATTGTCCATCAACATGGTGCATTCCACTGTCCTGCTGCTCACACTGTCTGTCCTTCCTTCAGCGCATTCCTGCCGGCAGTCTTGACTACTTGCCATGACGCATTCCTCTCCTTCACTTGAGTTGCCCACCTCATGCAACTACACAGTGAGTGCTTAAGAGGCTAGATTGATTCATTCACCACCGGCCTTACTATGAAGACAGAAGCGCCAGTATGGACTGAGCCTCTCTCCACTGGAGCTTTGCTTGGTCTCAAAGACTTGTAAAGAACAACGACTACAAGAACATTTTCAGTATCTCATTTCAGCACAGAAGGAAAGCTGAAAGTTCATAAATGTTGTCTGTATGTGTAACATCATGGATGATGGATTTTCCAGCTTCTTTTTAAACCTTTTCTATCTTTTATTTACTTAATTGGTATAGGGTCTCACTACTCAGGTGGGACTCATAGTGATCTTCCAGTCTCAGCCTCCCAAGCCCTGGGATTACAGGAATGCACCACTACATCTGGTTTCAGTGGCACTGCGTGTGGTATTGGGGACTGAACCCAGGCCACTGAACTTTCCAGGCAGGCGCTTAGACCACTGAGCTATCTCCCCAGCCCCAACACACTTGCATGTGTATTCACCCCTGTCTCCGAGCCTAATCTTATGAATTCTCATCTTTTCAAATTCTCTCCATTGGTCAAAATTCCACTCTAATGCTAAGAAGTTCTTCCTGACCACCTCAAGCCAGAAAAATTCCTCTGTCTCCTAAAACCATATCATTTTCTTTGCAGGCCCCCTTTGTGAAGTTTCACACATTCTTCTTAATATTTTGAAGCATGGCATTCCCTTTCTATAGCTTTGAGCTTTCTAAAGCAGAGACCAAGCTTTATCATTTTTGCACCTATTTAAGCACTGAGTATACAATCGCATATAGCTTAGACTCCCTTAAGTGTTGGATATGCGCATAAGTGCAAATGCATAAAGTGTTTATGTATAAATAACTATGATAAATTGTATATTATCAATCACTTCTCTTTCTACACACACACACACACACTTGTTCTATTCTGCAGTCAGAATATATTGCTCAGACAAAGGAGCCAGGCTTTTGCATAAATTTCTGTATTTCTTATCAAGTTGATATTTTGTATCTATATGCTGCTTGTATATGCTTCCTTTTGTGCTAAAATATTATACAGTTCCTTGTTTCACTGTACCTCTTGTATCTCTGAGAGAGACTGCTAAAATGACAGTGGCCCCATTTCCCCATGGTTTCCATAGCTTTACTTACTTGTAGTCCGTGATGATGTAAAAAATATTCATTGGAAAGTTACAGAAATAAAAACACAAACAAGTTTTAAGTAACATCATAATTTATTGTTATGATTGTTCCATTTTATTGTTAGTGTTGTCAATATTTTACTATGCCTACTCTTCAAGTTAAATGTTATACATAGGAAAACACTGTATATAGCTGGCTTAGCACTATCTCAGGTTCAGACACCCACTAGGGTTCATAGACTGTCTCCCTGCAGAGAAGGGGCCCCAGTATTCACTGCCTCCCACCAAAGAAATCTGAAATAGCAGTGATGATCACTTCATGTGAAGCACAGACATATTTCATCAATATGGAAAGTGTAAATATATCACCCTTAACATTCCTCTAATGTAGAGTTCAATAGCCTTTCACATGCTTGAAAGAGACTTGTCATACTTAAAAACCGGATAGTCCCGCAAGATGAAAAAAAATGATTTTAAAAAGTAGCCGCCATCAAATTCAGCGTCAGTGTATGGCTTGGAAATGACACGAATAAATAGAATTATAGTAAAGGCAAACAGCTAGTACTTCAACAGCAAGTCTGTTAGGCTGCTGTCTATCTTCCATAGGTAATTTGTATTAAATAGTCTCACTATACCTCCAAAATGGGGAATGAAAATTCTAAGATACTGTGCAATGGAGAAGGGTCGACAAGTTTAGGATTTGCTGAGTGTCTCAGGACAGTTGCAGGCGGTTTATTTTAGGATCAGACCAGATGATTTAAATTTTCTGTCTACAAAGGAAAAACAAACAAACATGGATGTCGTCCCACACCTGAGCAGGAACAATGAAAGACTCAGCCATCGCCCCTCCCCCTAAAAAGCAATTTAATGCACCACTGCAGGTTGCCTATTAATAGCAATAGAAATAAAGGAGCCTGTAAGTGCTGGTCAGGGAAAAGGGTGTGTGTGTGTGTGGGGGTGCGTGTGTGTGTGTAATTTCACCCACAAAGTAAACAAGCAACACTGGTACATCATTTTCTAATTACCGGGCTATTTCGTACACTGTAAACGCTAACATGGTAGAGGTAAATCATAGCAATTTAATTAATAAAACCATTTAGATACTTAAGCCCATATGTGCACCCCTGGGGACACCACGTCAATAACAGAGGCTTGCAGGCATATTTTAGAAATTTTATGCAATCATTTGC
Organism: Myocastor coypus; assembly: GCA_004027025.1. NCBI lineage: Eukaryota > Metazoa > Chordata > Mammalia > Rodentia > Myocastoridae > Myocastor > Myocastor coypus. The sequence goes on from PVJA010000976.1 coordinate 19,117, forward strand.
AGATCTTGTAGTCAATAATTCTTACAAACTACATTCACTCTTCTCTGACCACATCCAAGGAGTGAATTTGCGTTTGTTAAATGACTCCTGGGGTGTCCAGGAGTGAGGTAGCACAGTCTCTTCCCTAAATTTGTAGGCTGGAGTGAGTGAGAGAAGCTCTCATATAGGAGACAGAAAAATGTAGAAAGTGGGGATCCTAGGAGCTCGAGGGAAGGACTCTTCTGCTGTCCTTTCATTAAGGGAAGTTACAGAAGGTAATTAAAATCAGAGAATGGAAAGTCAGTCTTTGAATTTGTGTATTTTTAGGTGTCCTCTCTCTTGCGACCTTTTAAGGTTATCCCTATAGATGCTTCATGTATTTCTAGTAGGAATGTAAAATGTTACGGCCTCTTTGGAAAAGATTTGTAGTTTGCCTAAAAGTTCAATGTAAGAGTAACATTGTATTATTTTTCAATATCTTCTCAACTTCACATACAAGAAATAAGTTCTGGTGTTTTAGGGTCCAGTATGTGAATATCATTAGCAATGAAGCTTATAGGATGTCTTGAAATAACCAGAAGAAATATCTTGAATGTATTCAACAGTGAAGGAATGATAAACTTCTAAGGAGATGGCTGCGCTAATTACCTTGACTTGGTGATTACTTGTGAACCAAAACATCGCACTGTACTTCACACATATGCACCATGATTATGAATCCAGCAAAAGTAAGTAAAATTTAAGATTATAAGATTCATCATAAATTTGCCATACCAAAAGCACTTCTAGTCTTCTGTATTTACCCAAGAAAATAAAATGTAAGTCCACCCAAAATTTGGCGCCCAAATATTCATGGTGAGATCATTCATAGTAACAAAAGATAAATTCAACTTAATACGGATGAATCTTAGATATTATTATGTTCACTGAATGAAGTGCAATACATATGCTATATGACATGTTTACATGAAAAGTCCCAAAAAGTCAATCGGGGGAGAGAAGGTTTAGGGTAGGAAGTGGGGTTGACAGCAAATACATGGAGGTATCTAATTAGGGTGATGCAAACATTTTTAAAGTAATCGTGCTGACTGACCAACTGAGCCAACTAAGACTCATGCAACTGTGCACTTTAAAAGGTTAAATACTATGATATAGAACTATTCTTTACTAAAGGTGCTTTTAAGAGTCCATAATTTTACTAAGATTCCTTACCATTTTTAAAAAAAGAATTCATGTTGAATCATATCTCTGTAGGGCATCCATGGTTGATGAAGAGTTTTATTACTGTGCACAACTGCGCCTACAGTGGCGCAGCTTTTTTGATAATTGCGGTTATCCCCAATATCCTGAGACTCCTTCTTGTCATTTTGGCACTTCCTATCAGAGAAATAATAGCTACCATTTATTTAGGGCTTACTGAATAGTATACATAAAGACTACCTCATTTGTACTGAGTTCTTAACCAAGGCAGTAATCTCTATGTGATGTTTTAGTATGTCCCCTTAAACAAGTCAGTTGACATAAAGAAAAGCTGGATCACTGCCCACGTTAAGCAGGAAGTTTACCCAAGTTAGTAGAATGCCAGCATGTGAATGAACAGTGAATGATCTGTCCCATATCCTGCCATGAGAGAGGCTGCATTCCATGTTCTGGAATCTAATTGTGACCAGTATATGGGAAAGAGTGGAGACTGAATTAGCCTCACTCAGGGATGTAGAAGAACGTGGGCCAGCTTGTCAAGGTGAGCTCCCCGAGAGGCCGCTCTGCATAACAGTGCATGACTCCCACTCTGTATACCTTTGCACTGATTGGTTTATAACTGGCACGAGTTTGTAGTTTAAAAAGAAGCTAGAAAAGCTACCTTTTTCTCCAAAAGCAGGAAGCACGATCATCTCTTCCTGTCTGAAAGCTCTGCATCACTGGACTCAACCAACTCAGATTATAAATGAAGGAGAAAAACTGTCCGTGCTGAACATATATGGAGTTTTTTTGTGGTTACTTCCCAAACAATATTACATAAAAATTGCCTATATAGTGTTACACTATTGTAGGTGTCTAGAAAATAAGATTTAAATGATGTAGCAGAATTACTCAGGTTGTACAGGCAAATGCAGTGACAGAGTTCACATCCATGGTGTCTTCACAGCAACTCTCTTTGGGCAGCAAGAGACAACTACCAGCAAGTAACAGAGCCATGATTTTTCTGGCCATGGTTCTTCCTTGTTTTATCATTTGTGTCAGGCATAGTGGTGCATGCCCATAACCCCAGCACTCAAGATGCTGAGGCACAGATGTTGCTGCAAGTTCAAGGCCAGGTCTGTAACAAGCCCCTGGACAAAAAACAAACCAAAAAATCAATCAGTGAACCAATCATATAAATAAATACAGCAGTTAATCAATCAGTTTTACACAGTTTGTCATCATTTGGCTTACCATTCTCAGGGTCATCAAAGCATAAAAGAAATGAGACTATAAATAAAGTACCTTAATTTTAGTGAAAATGGAAAACTCTATTGTGACCCTTGAATTCTCTCAGTGTGACTGCTCTGTCAGAGCTCACTGATCTGAAAAAAACAATAAAGAGTGGATTTATGGCTAGTGGAGTTCTTTAAATGTTTAGGAAACCCCAACATGCTTGCAAATCTATATTTTTTGCTTACCTAAGGAAAATCTCAATTTATGAATACATTCAAAACATCACTTTCTTGCTTAAACAGAAAGTATTTTATTCTAAGAGTAACAACATAAAATGATAGGTTGTTCACAAAAGCCATATAGATAAAATAGAGAAGAAATACATGGACCATAAAAATGGTGGAGAAATTGCTGTTGCAATGTCAGTAAATTAAAGAAAATTAGAAAAAAGTAATCTTTATATTATATTAAAAACTTACAACTAAGAATTTTCTCATGACCTGACCTACTCTATACTGAGGTATAATTTAATGAATTTTTTCTGGTATTGCACAGCCTTATATTTGTCCTCTTTTCTCGTGTATGCCGAACCTTCTTTTACCTTCTCAGTCACTTCTGCTCCTATAACCTTCTAAACTCTACATCTATCCACCCAGCTCTCCATCATACCGATGCTGACTAGCCAGCTGTACATCCATCTCTCCATCTATCCATCCATGCAGCCATCCGTTCTCCATCCCTCCACGTGTCTATCCATCCATCCATTCATCCATGCACTCTCCATTCATCTATTTGTCTATGTGTCCATTCATTCTTTATCCCTCTCACATCCATCCATCTATCCATCCCCCCTCCATCCATCTGTTCCTCCCTCCAGCTTCTGTTGACTCCTACTATAATGTAATGCAAACATTTAGACACTTCGGAATGTTTTCATTAATATCCCCAAGCTCTTTCACTCCATTGTCCCATTGTGCCCTGTACAATGCAGGCACTCAACACTCATTGACTGTCCTTCCACTTTGCCATTATTTGTGAATGAAGAAACTAACACAGCTGGCTTGACTGGGTCTAGTGAAAGTTCCTCCAAATCCTTCTATCCAATGCTGAATGACTTGCTACCAACTTCCAGTGGGAGCATAACAACTTTATACTCAACATTGTTTAAAATAAGCATACGGACCGCAGGCTACATCCTGAACCACCAGTTATCAAACCAGAAATACCTTTAGGTTTGTACTGCATTGTAAAATCTTATGAAGAAATTCTCAGGTGTGTAGTCATGGCATAGATATCTTAGTTCCATCACAAAGCTGTGCAAGAAGCACAGTAAGCCTGTCCTCTGTGGTAGATATGACTAAAGATATCTGGGTTCTCCAAACTGCCTCTTCACTCTACTAAAATACTATTTTAGAGTGATGATAAATCAACTTTTTTAATAAAGAAATCAAACAGTAAATGTAGCTTTCCAGGCTAAAAGACAGTGCCATCGATTATCCCAGCAGCTTTTATCACTGTTAAATATTTCAGACTTAAAAATATAAAATCTAGTCATGCCTATAATACCAGAACTCTGGAAGATCAAGGCAGAAGGAACACAAGTTTAAGCTCAGTCTAGATAACTTTAAAATGTAGTAAGACACTGTCCTCAAAATAGATGATGAAAAGGACTGAGATTTTTGGTTGTATCTCCCAAGGTCAGTCAGATCCCTTCAGGACTTACTCTGAATGTAAAGCATGTACAGTGCTTTGCAGAACTTTTGTCAGATACAAAAATTACATGTTTTGTTATGTAGGTTGTGCTTAAACTTGCCCTTAACCACCCAGCAGAAAAGTTTAACCATGAGGCATAAAACATAAAACTACATTAGTATGCTGAGCTGTAGAAGGCTTAAATCAACAGCTTCCAACATTGACAGTTTTGCCAGTAACCCACTGTGATTATGGAACATTGGATTATGTATACAACTGCTTTCTCTGAGTTCAATGAGAAATTTTTTGTACCAATAATTATTAGAAAAATTATCACATCTACACCCTGTGCTCTATATAACTACTAGGAGGACAATAATATGCATTGTATCAAATATTGAGAATGTACTACTAACATGTTTTGAAACTGTCTCATTGTGATTTCTTATTAAAAGTAATGAAATAAAGAAAGATATATTTTTTTTAAAAAGGACTAAAAGTATAGCTTAGTGCCAAAGCCCTGAGCTTAGTCTGCAGTGTAACAGCACACACACACACACACACACACACACACACACACACACATGCACACAGTTAAAATCATTCTGCATTTCTGCACCATGAAAAAATAGTAGCAAGCCATTTTAGAGTCATTGATCATCCAGTCCTAAAATCAAAGGTCCAACTTTTTAATATTTTCTATACCTTGACCTCTCTGCCACCCTTGATACAGATGGGCAGCCCTCCTCTCCTGAGCTTGACTTGCACGCTACTAAACCAACTTCCTCATCCCACCTTTATCTTATTCCCTTTTGCCTCATTCACCAGCTGGGAAGCTGCGCTGTGTCTCTGCGCTGTGCACTGCTCCCTGAGGCTGCCTGACCCAGCTCTCACTGCTCTGCCTCACTGAGACCCAGGCTGAGGGCTGCGCACCCATAGCTGGTGAGAAGAGCGGCAGGAGCTCGTGCTTCTAGTTCTTCCTTCAAGAGCTGAAATTCTCACTAAGGCCAATTGAATGCACAAGATTTATTTTCCTAATGTGTCATAAAAGGCGTACCGACAAGTGTTCTCATTTGCTCAATATATTCAAATCCCTACTCAAATGCCATCCATGCCTGGAACAGTAACAGGTACAGCTGTGCTGTGGAGACTTCTCCAGCTGAGACCTTAGCCTAGGAAAGGACTCTTGCCTGCTTTTGAAGTTACTAAGCACTCTAATGAAGGTGACTTGATTTACATTTTAACAAGGCCACGCAAATCTACTCCATGGCACTTTTCCAATAACCACTTCAACATCAATCATTTTGACACCTCCTATTGTTATTTTTAAAAAAGCAGAAGGAATAAAGCAGCATTCTGTAGCAAGGTGCATGCAGAACGGAGCTGGCTTGTGTCTTACATTCAAGTCAGGCAACCCAAGTGCTCTCTCTCAATTTGTGCAGAGTTCTCACGTCTGCAATTCACAACACGCCTTGTCCATCTGCATGGAGTCCTGCATTCTCTCTTCACATCTGCTCTCCACAACAGCTGTGCTGTCATTTGACCCCATGGCCAATCCTGGGAGTGACACCCCCTTACTGCCTCAGCAACAGTCAGTGGTCAAATGTAGGCTCATTAATTGAACTGTCCTACTCTAAGGAAATGATACGGCCAAGGGCTTTTTGCTTCTGGTCAGAATGAAGATCTCGTTTTACTTCCCTAATGGCAATACCAAGTTCAGTTTAAGAGGGCTATGGAAGGGTTTGATCAGATGTTTTTACCAAGTTCAGTGTCCCTGAAGAAGCAGCCCTCTTGATGGAGATGGTGTTTGTGTTGAATTGGGCTGAGAGAAGGATCCTCCTGTATTTTCATGCTTTATTTTCTCCAATGTTTGAGGAAGAGAAGGAGTCTGGCTCAGGACATACCTGTGTGGATGTTCTTAAGGTTTAAAATGTCAAGTTCAAGATTAGCCTGTACACCACTATTGGAAGTCTGCCTCTATTTTGATTAGCTTTCTCTAGAGAAACAGAATCAATAGTCTATAGCTATAAATGTGCTTGAGATATACATGATAAAGATATATATAATGATAAAGGATATATATATATATATAGATAGATAGATAGAGAGAGAGAGAGAGGATAGATAGATGGAGAGAGAGAGAGGATAGATAGATGGAGAGAGAGAGAGGATAGATAGATGGAGAGAGAGAGAGAGAGAAACAGATGGAGGGAGGAAGAGAGAGATACCAACAGAGAGAGGGAGGGAGAGAGAAAAAAAAGAGAGACAGAGAGAGAGAGAAAAGGGACAGAGAGAGAGGGAGGGAGGGAGGGAGGGAGGGAGGGAGGGAAGGAGAGAGAGTCCAAGTTCTCAGAGTTTCCTAGAAGGGCATGATCCCATGACCTAACTTCCTTTCCTTAGGCCCACCCTCCTAACAGTTCCTTCATCCCCAGTACAACCACAGGCTGTGACCAAGCTTCTTACACGTGAGCCTTTGAGGACACTTAGGCAGACTACAACATGTGTGGTGTGGTGTGTCTCTGTGTGGGAATACGGTTGTGCATAGTGTCTCTGGTCCCTTCAGCTGGCCTGAGCTGCTGCATGACCATGCCAAGCTTGACTTCTTCTTTTCTTAATCTCTCTGTGTCCTAACACTGGAGCCTGACTTCCTCTTTTGGAGAGTGTAGTTTCAAAGGGAAGCACAAGGTAGTGGAAGGGGAAAGTGGGGTGAAAACCTTTCTTTCAGGTATGAGAAATTCTGAGTGCTAGAACAGTGACACAGCACAAGCGCAATGGAGTAGAGAAAATACTGCTATATGGGAGGGAAAAGCAAGAATCGCGTGTTATGAAGATATTAAAAAATACTATTGCCCTTCATTGGTTAAACCCCATAAGTCAGATGTTACATAAAATACTATAGGTACATCACCCCACTGTTTTCTCTATGTAATCCTGCAACACAAAGCCCTCTTACGATTATGCTATGGATGTCCCTAAGACCACCCAGATAACAAACGGTAGTGATTTTCAGGTCGCCCTGATTCTGTGACCTGTACAGAGCCTGGCATATGCTAAGATACAGTGAGATTTCCTTCCTAAGACCTTAGGAGAGTGTGGTACTGTCTCAGTTACGCTTCTCTTGTTGCTGGGACAAATACCCGACACTCAAAATGAAGAAAGGAGAGGTTTATTAGCTCACAGTTACTGGAGGTTTCAGTCCATATTCGGCTGGCCTAAGGCTGAGTGGAACAGGCCAGAGAGCATCCAGTTCATGGCGGCAGAACAACAATTGCGACAGAGGCAACTGACCAACCTGGGCAGCAGACAGCAACAGCAGCAGAGCAGCAGAGCAACAGCTCTCGTCTGTCTCTCTCTCTCTCTTTGTATTACATTCAGGCTCTCCGCCTCAGCCTACCTGCCTTAGGCCACGCCCATAGTCTCAGCCAGTACTTAAAACACGTAATCCTAGGGATCATGGATCAAGTCTCAAACTCTAGAGCAGTACTAAATCACATAATCCCAGTGACTCATGAGTCAAGTCTCAATCTATAGAAGTCCCTGCCCCATGACTGCATGAGGCTTTGGGGGGACAACTAGATATAAACCATAACAGGTACACAGTGTAAATGTCCAAATAGTGTATGTTAAATGAAGTTCTCCAATGAAAATGAAAACTTAAATTTTTAAAGTTTTAATTTAAACTTTGAAATGTAAAGTTTTAATCTACATTAAAATGAATGCAAGTATTAAAATATTTTTGATTACACCCTTTAAAGATACTTCACTATTAAGGAATTCCTCCCAAATTTCACCTTTCTTTTATAAAATGGAAAATATAAGCTGATTTTGGTAACTGGTGGTTTAGATTCTTTATATATTTATATTTAACAAGCATGTAATGACTTTTTAAGAGGGAAATATTAACATTTGTATAGCAACTGATTATATTTCTAGAGTTGAATAATATGAATGAAAATTTTACACCATCTGCACATAACCAATCTGAAAGAAAAGAAATTCAAAATTAACTTTGGCACCAACCTCACGTGCTGTGAATGAAGAGCTTTGTAGATTTTTTGGTGGCTGTAACAGTGAGTTATCTCAGTGTTGTTTTCATTTGCATTTCTCAACTGGCCGGTGACAATGACCGTTTTTCTTATATTTATTTCCCATGTGTATTTCTTCATCAGAGAAGTGGGTACTTATCTGAGATGCCCATTTTTGGATTGGGTCTTTGAAGAAAACACCTCATTGTTTCTAATTTTTTAATTTTTTTTTATTTTCTTTAAAAAAAAAGTCTCAGTTAAAAAAATAAAAAAAAAATCATCATCATCATGTGTTTCTAAGAAAAGGAAGCCTAAGCATTTAAACTTCCCAATTTTCTGAGTTCTGAAACAATTGAATTCTGAACCCATGTTAGAAGAAAGTTCCATTGGGAAACAGGGACAAGAAACCAGTACAGCCTGAAGGAATATCTGTAGGACTCTGCATCATTCTGAGTGGACTTCCGGAACTTGGAGATGAGGAAGTGACCAAGAGAATGGTGGCTCTGCCAGGCTGGACATTTCTTCCAGTGACCCAGCCTTGGGCTTCCTGAGTGTGAGAAGGGTTTGTGTCTACTCACTTCCTGTGCAAACACTATAATCCTGCAACAATGACCACTCTGTGGCCTCTCACCTTTAGCCAATACAAGGTAATGTCTGTGTGTGTCACTGAGCATTTTGCTGTAGCCTACATGGAAGATCCCTATCCATTTTAACCATCCTGATCCATCCAGCTGTAGTGCCGTTAGGGTATAACTTGGCCTTCTTTGTCTCCGCCCAAAGCTAGTACACTGGGAAGACAGAGCTGAATTCACTAAATTGCTTTTAGTCATACTGGCTTTAAAGTAAAACTATGCTTTCTCTTTATATATGAAAAAAAAAGTCCAGAATTATTCACTTCTTTTTAAGCATGGCATTATAAGGTAGTAGCACACTTGGCTGAATTTAACATGCTTCTACTTTTTACCTTGCTTTATAAGTTAACTTCGAAAAATTTTTTGAAATATATGCTAAGCTGTTCAATAAAGCTAATTTTTAATGATATTCAAGAGATTTTTGTTCAGTTCCCCAGTCGATGTCAGCACTCTTCAATGAGGAAAGAAAAATCAATTCAATTATCAAAGCACGGTTAATTGCTTTCACGATTAGGGCGATTTAAAGAGTGAAAGAATATTTTATCTGTACTCAGCAATTTTGGGCTAAGGATATTTTCCTATGCACACCATGAAGCGAGGTTAAAACTTCCATCTGTTCACTTACTACAACCTTCCTACCCTCCCCCATGGTAGCTATAGGTAGAACTAATATTAGAAACTCTTGATCCAAAGATCCACAGCTTAGGGGTGTTAGCTTCAGTGAATATTATAAGTCCTGGGTCTCAAAAGATCTATAGTTTTAGACGATGTTGCTTGACATTCCAACTATTTAATATTTAGCCAGAAGAGTTTTTTGCACATCAGAGAATAAAAAATCTCTTTTATGCTAAGGGTTCACTGCCAATACATATATATATATATATATATATATATATATATATATATATATATATCACCAATGCCTAAAGGTCTTCCATCAGTGTCACTAATGGAGTTTAGTTCCATTTTTCCAACTTACGTCATATTGAAAGAACATTCTAGAAGCTCTTGAAATGAAGATGAGAAGGACATGGCTCCTGATGTTACCGAACATCTTCAAGGATAAAATGCTGTTTGATTCCTCCGTTGCTGCAGGAGGAAGGTTTGTGGGGAGCTCTTGCACCCCAGACCAGCTGCGGGAGAAGAAAGAAGGAAAGGTAGTCAGCGGAATGGAGGTGAAGAGAGGTTGAGTGAATCAGCTTGGTTTTGCAGTCGGGTTCCTGCCTGGCATATCGCAGGTGTAAACTGCAGGTCAGAGAAGCTTGGGAAGTGTGGCCAGGGAAAGCTCTCGTGATCAGCATGCGGTATAATGCTGCAGACCTCAGGGAATCATGGGATGTTTTCTATGGGTCCTACCAGACAAATGTAGTTAAAGCATCTATTAAACTTTAGTGTACCTTAGGGTGAGAAAATGTGTATCACGGAGTATTTGCACATTATAAAAGAATAACATAGTTTATGCAACCTCACCAAAAGACAAGTAGCACTAGCACTGTACTGTTCTTCCCATCTTTCATTGGCTGTGCGTGGGCATTTGTATCTAAATGCATACACACATATATAATGCACGTACTCATGTGGTACTATTTTCCCAATGATCTTATGCTGTATATGCACATATTTTATGCATATGAATATGTGATGATACAAAGGATATGAAATACAGTTCCTTAATAGTCAACCCAAGGAAGAGAGAGTGGCCTACTGGAGTGCCTTTTGGCAAGTTCAGAAAGGGTAGACATGAACCTCCAGCACTTCCTGCCTTGGAAGAAGAAAAGAAACAAGGAGAAGGGGGCAAAGAGGAAATCTGCTATTCAAATGCACGGGACTTACCTGGATTGATTCAGGTATTTTTGGTACAGTGGAATCCTACTCCTCTCTCTCTCCTTGAACTTTTTTGAATAAATTCCGTAGTACTCATTCATTGAAGTTTAGATATCAGTAAAATTTCAGGGACGCTATAAAAAAACAAAATTCATAAAGTATTATTAAACATCTGGGGAAACCTGTATTAGAAATGTAATATATATGACTTCTCCAAATATAACTATCTTAACAGTAATGGAACACTTATCTCTGGCAAAACAAAACAAAAAAGGTGCATATGAATGAAGGACCATTTGTAGTAAAATCATATATATATATATATATATATATATATATATATATATATATACAGAATAGGATAGATATACAGCTACTTTCTCTAGTTGAATGAGAAGAAAGATTTATACTAATATATATGTATTTGTTGTTATTATTATTATTATTATTATTATTGCTGGTTCAGCCTGCCCTGGGGTTGGGGCTGGCCACAGCACGTGGTGCTGGGGATCAAACAGTAGTCCCTACAGTTGCCTAAGCTTGCCTAAGCAGGCACTTTAGACTGCTGAGCCATCTTGCCAACCCACTAATATTAACCAGACAAGATATCATGTCTGCATTTTGTACTCTGAATAACTACTATGAAGGCAACAATAAGCAATGTATTAATTATTGTAACTGTCCTACTAACCTGTTTTGAAACTATCTCATTGCTATTTCCTTTTCATTAAAATTAATTTAAAAATCAAAAAAGAAAATTAATATATATTGATATATATATCATTTGTAAAAAGAATATGCTTTTTTCTTTTTTTGCAGGACCCGGGTTCAAACTCACAACCTTGCACTTGCCAGGCAGGCACTTGTGCCACGGAGCTATCTCCCTGGCCCCAGAATATGCTTTAATTAGAGAAGATATATACCTCACTTCCAGATAAAGTACAATTCATCTAAAATTCATATTCAGACTTCTTTCTAATTAACTATCCAAAATGTGAGATGAGAAATTTTAAAAGCTTTTTACATTCCTCCTCTTACCACTTTTATTAACTTCTAGTTTTTATTGATATAATCTGAAATTTTAGGCCTACAGAGTTTTTCATCCATTATATATCTTCTAATTCAGAATTATTTTTGAAATAAATTTTAAAATTGTGTCAAAATACATTCAATTATATTTTCCTGACTTTATCAGTCTTCATGTCTAAAATATGAAGTGTGTGTATGTGTGTAGATATACACCTGTATTTACATGTATGTAACTGAATATGCTTTTCTACTCTAGAATTATTATTTTTTGTTGCATTTCTCTTGGTATCTGACACTAACAAAGCTTTTTGCAGGAAGGGTAAACGAACAGTGATAACTGATATTTACGTAGCTCTTACTAGGTACCAAATGCTGCTCTTCATCTGTCCTAATTCATTTGATCTCTGCCCCAGCTCTAACTACGTGCTCCTCTCATCTGCTCTATGCTAATGAAAAACTATGACAGAAAAGGTAAGTGGCTCACCTCAGATCCTCCAGCTGCCAGTGACAGAGCTAGTATTTGGACCCAGGCACTGCGGTTCCAAAATCCACATTCTAAATCATTTCATTGTACTAGGTGGAACAATGTAAAGCCTCACTAGAGGAGATTTTACTGTTTTCTTGATATCTAAATGATGAAAGTAAATGTGATCAATGAAAACAAAAACTGAACATTTTTCATTGAATTTGTGTATGACAAAAATATTGCCTGAAATATTTTCAGAAGAGTCATGGAGACAGACACCAAGTTAAAGTCGGTAAAAGCTATAGTATTTTTTTTTTAATTTTTTGTTTTTACTTGTTTTTTGTTTGTGTTTATTTTTATGGCCAGCTCAGCCTGCCCTGAGGGCAGGGCTGGCGCAGCGTGTGGTGCCAGGGATTGAACCGTGGTCCCTGCAGCCGCTTAAGCTTTCCTAAGCAGGCGCTTTAGACCACTGAGCCATCCTGCTGGGCCCGAAAGTCAGTAAAAAAAGAGAAGAAATCATTGGCTGTTGCGCTGTGCAATTGATCAAGTAAGTTGGTTTAGACACATAAATCTATTATCCATCATCTAGCTAGCTAAGTCACTTCCTGTATAAAAGTATACTTATCTACATATATGTAGATATGTAAGTACAAATATGTAAATACACACATACACATTTCATGTCTTATACATGAAAACTAATAGACCAGAAAAACATAAATGTATTTTAATACAATCATAAAATTTAATTCAAAAAATTTCTGAAATAATGTATATTAACATGAAAAATTATATAGGACTGAAATTTCAGGGCATCTTAATAAAAACTGCAAGTCTGTATAAGTGATAAGACAAGGAGCACGATATGAGCTAACTAGCTATTCCTCTCTCCTGGCAGATCTATAGATCTGGACAAATGTATCTACGTAGGTAATACATAAGTGTGAACTCGTGGCATTTAAGTGGTATCTGTCCTATAGACAGACGGGGACAGAAGTTATAGATACACAGTGGGAGAGATGCTACTATGTCTATAGGCTGAAAGCCCAAGAGGAAAAGGAAAGGACACCGCAGATCATTAAAGGTATGAAGGCCACGGAATTTAGGAAAATGTAAAATCAAGGACACAAACAGAAACACCTATCTTGTATCGAAAAGATCCTGCTTCAGACCTGAACAGAAGTGGGCCCAGGTACAGTCTACAACCGGGGATGCATGGAAGCGCAACCAAACCGGATCGCACAGGCGCCCGGGTGTGTGCTGAAAGTGAGGGCTGCAGACGGTGGAGAGGTCTGAAGCGGTGAGCGCTCAGGAGATATGAGCATGGAAAGGTGCTCAGTGGTGAGAGCGGTCAGTGCCACGACATAGCAACTCCCAAGATACACTGCAGGTTTCGCTAAGATCGACAACCAGGTATTTAGAAGGAAAGCTTTTAGCGGGCATGTGCACTTCTACTATGATTCTAATACCTACTTAGTGGCATCGTGTGTGAGCCATAGAGCTCAGTGTTCCTCAGCAGTATTGCAATTAACTTAGAAGGAGGGAGTCATGACTTTCACTTTCAAAAAAGGAAAGTAGGGCCGGCCAGGTAGCCCAGTGGACTAAAGCACCTGCTTAAGCAGATTGCAGGGACAAGGGTTCAATCTCCACAAGTGGTGCTGGCCCCGTCCCCGAGACTGGGCATGATGGCATGTGCCTGTAATCTCAGTGCTGTGGAAGCTGAAAAGAGAAGGATCACTGTGAGTCCAAGCTGTGTAGTGAGACGCTTTACCAAATACAAAATAATAATAATAAAGGAAAGTAAAACATGGGAGTTTAATAAAGAAACACAACATAGCCACAGCTTTAAGAAGAGAAGTAGGGCTGGGGAGATAGCTCAGTAGTCTAAGTGTCTGTCAAGCACAAGGACCCAGATTTGATCCCCAGTATGCATACCATGTGTGCCACACCAGCCCCTGAAACCAGGCATGGTACCTCACATCTGCAGTCCCAGCCCTGGGGAGGCTGAGACAGGAGGATCACTATGAATCTTAGCTGCATAGCAAGACCCCGTAACAAATGAATAAATAAATAAATAAATAAATGATTTTTAAAAATTAAGATGAGCAATGTGTAAAGAGAACTTAATATTTCCCCTAGTATATTAAAGACGACTGAAATCAAATTTCTTTGAATTCACAGTGCATTATACATTACCATGTCTGTCAGAAGAGGTCATGTTAGCCACTGTTCGCTGCAAAGCAACAGGGTGTGCTGAGGCCCAGGGACCTCAGAAGTCTCTTCTGACCAGGCTCCAGGGTGAACTTGGTGCGGTGCAGTCCCACGTGTGGTGGCTGTTCACAGAGCAGTTGTCAGGTACCACGCAGGCGACATGATGGCAGCACAGCTGCTTGGCCTTGCCAAAGCACCACCATCACAGTGGCTGTATCCACGGCATGAGGGAACACCAGCAGCATAGTGAGCAAGCATAGGTTGACAGCATGTCTACACTGAATTTTGGTCAGTTGGTTGGGTTTTTATTATTTGGGTTGATGTTATTTGGAATTCTGTATGCTTCACTTACCTGAATGCCTGATTGTTTTCTCATATTTGGGAAGTTTTCTGCTATTACTTCTGCCCATATGCTTTTTATATCATTTGTGTCGACTCCTTCCTTCTTGTTAATTCCTATTAATCTCACGTTGTTCATTTTTGCATCATCTTGAAGATGTTGAATTATTTTTCCTGCATCCTGGTTGTTTTTAAGAGATCCCTTCTTACCTTTTCACTAGCTGTGACTGTGTCTTCAAGATCTGAGACTCTATGTTCACTTTCGTTCATACAGTTTTACCAACTTGTGATTGAGATGTTATTTTCTTGAATATCTCTTTGAAACTTTCATGCGATCTATTTCTTTCTTATATTGCCCAATCAGGGGATCCATCTATTCTCCTCCAATTTTTTATCAATGTCTTCTTTAGTAGTATTGAAGTCTCTCATTATAGTTATCTTTTCTCTCTCTAGTTCAGAGATTATTTCTGTTCTGTTCTCCTCTTTACCTTTCTGTAGTTGTTCCCGTAATTAGATGCTATTAGTTTAGAGAGGTGTTTTTTAACTTCAGAGGTTATTTCTGCTCTGCTTGCCTCCATACTTTTCTGCAGTTGTTTTTCCACTTCAGAGTGTATTAATTCATGCATTTCATTTTTTAGTTCAGATGTTGTCTCTGATCTGAGTTGTTCTATACGTTTCTGCACTTGTCTGTCCACCTCAGATGCTACTGATTCAGAGATTTCCTCTGCATGATTTCCTCTGAATGATTTCCATTTTCTTCCATGTTAGTGTCTCCTGTATTTGTTTTGGGTGGACTCTGGACCTGAGATTGGATCTTGCTCCTCGTCTTTACCAATTTTGATAGCAGTGATCTCTGCACTTTGATGTACTTATGCACTTAATGCCTATTGGAAATTTGGATCTGGATCCACCAAGCTTGTTCCTCTCCAGACATGCCTGGCTGCGAGTTGGAGCTCAGGCAGCTGGCTGCCACGAGGCCCCTGTGGGTCAGGACAGTGGTCAGCAGTGTGGGGATGGTTGGTGGTCATGTGGGGCCAGTGAGTACAGTCAGGGTTCCAGCAGTTCTCAAGTGGGAGGAATGCAGGCTGAGAGAGTTCTTACCTGGCTGTCATGAGGCCCGGTCAAGCAGGTGGGTGGAAATGGAGCTCGGGCTGTTGGTGAGTCAGCGGATGGATGCGGGCTGAAACTGCTGTGTGGCTGGGTCGGGGTCTAAGGAGAGGTGGAGTTGGCCTTCGTTCTGCTGGATCAAGATCTTCATTTCATTTTAATTGATTCAAAATTAAATGGACACTTGTGACTGAAGCTACTATATTGGAAAGTATGGCTAAAATATGGTCATGAAATTCTTGAAAAGTTTCAAGCCTAAATTAATTTTCAATAATCATAAGCTGCATGCTGTATTTAGCTGGTAGCAATACTTAGAAACAGACAACTTTTGAGTTCAAAAGTGTTTTTCACTGGATAAATAACGGATGAGTTTCACCACTTCTAAAAAGGCTGGTTTCATTTTCTAGTAGTATCAAAAGCAGCTCTAAATGTGTTGGAGGCTAGCTGAGCAAGACATTAGAATCATTCTGAAAGCAGACCTCCTGTGATGATAGCTAGAATGTGCCAATATTAGTCCTGATCAGTTAACTGCTGATTAAGGCAGAATAGCAGCTAAGGATGGGTAGATAAAGCAAACACCACTTAAAGAAAAGTTGTCCCTCTAGAAGTGTCTCCATGCGCTGCCACCATTTGCTCTATTAAAAAAAAATTTGGAATCAAATTATAGGAAAGGTGACCCCTTGTGCATTTAAGAAATCAAGGTATTCACTAGTAAATGCATGAGTGGGCAGATTTCATTCCATTCGTACTGTGAATAAAGGCATAAAAGGAGGTTAGGACTTGGTGAGATGCCACAAGAAGAAATCATCATTAGCGTAGAGGTCCAGCTTCAGACTGGAAGACATAAATCAATGTCCGTTCATTCATCGACGTCATCACTTTTTACCCTGAAGGTGAGAGGGCATGTTTTATTCTGAGGCACACACACTAAATTAGCCAGTGTCCAGAAGGAGAAATAATCGCAAAGTGCTAGTGGGTCCTGTGGTTTGGCTTATTTCTCAAGATTTCATGTGCTAGAAGCAGGGTCCCCTGTGCAGGGGCACTGAGCCATGGATTCCTTAGAGATGGAGTGTAGTGGAAGGTAATTTAGGTCATACATAGATCAGTACTAACCTCACAGAACATGCTGGACCTCACAGGTGTGAGTTCATTCTTCTAAGAGCAGATTTTACTAAACCAAGACTGGCCACATGCCTAGGGCCTTTTTTTTTTTTTTTTTTTTTTCTTGTATTTTGTGCAGAGTCTCACTACACAGCTGGAACTCATCATGATCGTCCTGTTTTCAGTCTCCCCAACGCTGGGATTGCAGGCACGCACCACCACTCTCAGACTCAATCGCTGGTTCAGCACACCTGGGGCAGAGCTGGTGCATTGTGGTGCTGGGATTGAACCCAGTCCCCTGTGCTTGTCTAAACAGATGCTTAGTCTTCTGAGCTATCTCACCAGCCCGACTTAGTGTCTCTTCTGCACAATGCTGTTTGTCCGTAGGCTTCTCTACCTCACTGTGACAGCGAATTAGGGGTCTCTTCACCAAGATGCTGATGCTACAGTGTTTGGATCCCTCATCCACACAAATCATATCCAAATAAATCTCTTCACTTTATCAAGTACCCGACTTCAGGTATTGTGCTACAGAAGCACAAATATAGATTGACGCAATAAGTTACATTGTCAGTGACTGCCATACTGAAGAGCATTTTTGTCTACTGGCTTCAACAGCCTGGCTAAGTCTTCTCCGTACCAAAAACTGCATTAGTCATAAGCAACCACAATGAGTGGCTTAAAACCAATATAGCGATAATGAAACATCAAGAAGACCCTGGTACATGTCCTAGCATAATATAAAAGACGTTGAACTGGCAGACTTGGATTCTGGGCCTGAGGACAATACTTACTATTTATAAAATAATCACAATAAAATGATCACAATACTTGTTGCTGTAAAATTAAGACAGGGAAACTACCTGGGGTTTTCTTTGTTCATTTGCAAAATGAGTCAGATTACAAACTAATAGATATCATCATGATCAAGATGAAAGTCGATCCTGGGATGACCAGCTCTGCTTTGCTACTGAGTAGGTCACTTCTCCCATATGTCACATTAGCGTCTCTCAAGGTGCGTTCCCATCTTAAAAGTGACACCCCAAGCAATTCCTCTCAGGAGATTTAAAGGCAAATGTTCAAACAAAAGCACGCTCAAGAATGTTCGTAGCATCATTATTCACAGTAGCCAACAGGTGGATATACGAATAGCAGTGTGCCCATGGAACAGAACGTTATTCACCCACGGGAAGGAATGAAGTAGCAATACAGGCTGCAGCCTGAACAAACCTTCAAGGCTTCTTGCTAAGTAGAGAGAGCAGACACAGAGGCCACATATTAGCTGATTACTTGTATGTGAAATAGCCCCAGGAGGCAAGCCTGTACTGACAGAAGGCAGATTCATGGCCGCTGGGGACTGGGAAGACAAGAAAAAGGGGAACAACCCTTGCTGGGTGTAGTGCTTTCTGCAAGGGAGATGAAAACGTACAGGATCCCACAGCAGTGATGCTTGTACAGTGCTGGGAATAGGCTGAATACCACTGAGGTGCCAAGTGATTAACACGATGCATTTTATATTACACATGGTATGCCACAATAAAGCTTGCTTTTAAATAATGGATTCACTAGTTCCAAAATTGATTAAACTAAACTTATACTTGTATATGTATTCTCTTGCAGAACGGCATGGCAAAAAGTTTTAGGAATCAGCTATCTAAATGACTCAGTATGAAATGACTATCAGCCTTAAGCATCTCAAATAGTTCCACAATAATCTCAGGCCAGTTTTCCTAAAGCATAGATCATCTCAACACGGTCATCGACGAAAATAAAACAGTGGGGGTGACAGGCCATCAGTATTTTTTGCAGGTATGTCTACAAATACGTCAAGGAATGTAGAAAACTCACAATGAGCATGCCACGCAGTGCTTTAATAACCTCTCACAAAGTGTCCCAGTGCCTGTTACAGACCACATAGATGAGCTCCCAAGAAGAAACCCAAGCAGATGAGATACCCACACACCTCAAGGGAAATTTAAAAGCAAACTAGGGAAAGGGAGGAGAAAATGCCACAGAAACTAGAAGGACTCAGACGTTCTGCCTTATCAGTGGGATTTTCTTGCAGGAAATTTACCATGTGGGTATCACTCACTGCATAGATTTTCTCCCTTGCAGAACAACTGGCACTAGGTGTTTCACACTAACACAGGCAGTGTGAATGTTATTTATAACCTCTCGCACCACCTTGAGAACTAAAGAATTTCTCAAAAGTGAGCTAGTGCTTTTGTTCTTACAGGTAGCTAAGTGCATGCAATTCTGAAATAAACATTTAGATTTAGAAATGTATTTTATTCCCTAATTTAACTTTAGATCTTTTTGATTCATACATCCTTAAAACTACTATAGGACCTCCGAGAAATTTCTTTACACCCCCCTAGCCCTCCATAAACTTTTAGTTAAAATGGAAATTCTCAAAGCACTTGAAAGAGTTGAGAATCTGTCACATAACCTTAAAAGTAAAATGCCCCAATGCAACAAAACCTGAATTTTGGTGGAAACCCCAGGCAATCTTGTAGAATGTCAGTCTTCAGTCAGGGAAGGGAGACATCTACTGGTAATCAAAATAAATAACTGAGCAGACAGAGAGAGAGAGAGAGAGAGAGAGAGAGACAAAGAGAGAGTCAGAGAGACAGAGACAGAGAAACAGAGGGACCAAGAGACAGAGACAGCGAAACATATAAAGACATGAACAGAGACAGACAGACAGACAGACAGACAGACAGACAGACAGAGACAGAGACAGAAAGGCAGGGAGACACAGACAGAGAGAGACAGTAACAGAGGAACAGAGTCAGAGACAGAAAAATAGTATGATAAGGTCAGCCTCATAACTCATGAGACCAAAGTGCCTGCTTAGACAGAGCACAGCTGCCAGGGTTCAGTCTCCGGCATGCCATGCCAGCCCTGTCAGCAGGGTGCACTGAAATGGCGACCGAGAGTGGGCGTGAAAGCATGTGCCTGTCATCCCAGCACTTGGAAGGCTGAAAACAGGAAAATCACTATGAGTTCAATCTATGTAGGGAGACCTTGTGGACTCTGTATGTCCTAGATACAGGGAAAAAATAGTGTTATAAATATGTACCTAACATAGATACATTAATATTTATGCCTATAATGCCCTAAGCATATAAAATATCACATGTAGATGTACCATTATGTATGCAGTATTTCTACATAGTATTATACACATGTCTGCACACACACACACACACACACACACACACGCAAACATACGAATCAGATAAAACAAGAACCCAACCACAGGCATTTTGCAGATACAAAGTAGACAGTTAAAAATCTGCTTTCTGAATGCAGAGACTATGACCCAGAGCAGCAAGATATAAAGGAATAACCCAGGCAAGCACAGCTGGTTAATGTGATACAGAGAATAAACTCCAGAAGTTCTATTGGCGGATGTAGTAATTATACAGTCGGTTTCTCGCTAAAAATTTCAACTTGGCAAATTCTGATTTTTAGTGCAATTTATGTTACCCCAACACAGTGACCATGCCACGAGTTACTGTTTCTTTGTTTACTGCTCATATTACTTTGCTCACTCATAAATTTCATTTCAGTCTAAATATATTTATAGATTTTCTGAAATTTTATCTATTTGGTTTTTTACTTAATTCAAGATGGATAAAGTTCAATTGGGTCACTTTTCCTACAGCAGCATCAAAACATATCACTGTGCCAGGGGAGTCTGTGTCATTGTCACCTGATGAATGGCCCTGAAGCAGAAGAGTCTCTTCTCAATCCACCAAGGCCCACTACTTTCTCCATATTTCTCTCTTTTATCTTAAAAAGAGAGGAACTGAAAAAAAAAAAAAAATCCTTTCCCCAATCAGCAGTAATCTCTCCAAAGGTCTTTTAATTTCAAAAGTCATAAGTGTTAATTAGCTATTATTAAGTGCCCTCTGTATAAATTAACATGATTGATGAAAAAATTAAGGCTAATGAAAAATGTAGCAGTGCATGTATTTTTAAGCGACTATATTAAAAGATGGTGGTCCCTCTGGACGGAAACTAAGGCCCTCTTTTGTATCCTGACTTTATTATTATCTCTTGCTCTTTCCCCTACTACTTTTTTTTTTTTTTTTTTTTTTTTTTGAGGGGGGCACCGGGAAAAATGTTGACTATTTGACTTTGGCTTTAACTCAATAGATTTTTAGGGTTTGAGTTTTAGTTTAACTTGGGAAACTAAATTTCATACCTTTATTTAATAGTGTCTCCTGGGATAAAAGCTCCCTAATTTTTAACACCCTGAAAGTAAAAGGTCCTCTGGATTTAGAGAAGATCAAATACATTTCTCCAGGGTAGAACGGGGAGGAAGCCACATGCGCAACCTGCTGGGCACCCATGCTGTGGGGCAGAGGCCCGGGACTCCCAGGCCTTCCCCGCCTGCCTCGCACACTCACCTCCCTCTTCGGAGTATTTGGGACACAGTTCAAAATTAACAAAAGTTTTCCACAAAAATTAAAACAGAGCCTACAAGCCTGTATCTTCCATTGAAAGTTAAATACTGTCAACTCTGCACTGACAGTTATTAGGGTTTTATTTTCCCTTAACTAAAACGTCAAAATTTTCATCACAACAGTAGGTCTAGAATGGAACCCTTCGAGCACATGCAGAACATATTTAATGCCAAAGACACATTGATGGGAACTTCCAAGAGTAAAAGGTGTCCAAAAGTCATGAAATAAAATTACCAAAATATACAGAGAGGTATGATTTGTCACTTAAAATCACCAACAGAGATCTTTTCACATGAATCATGACAGGTTTGAAGCCTCTGCTTCAATTAGGAAGCTGAAAAAAATAAATTCAATGAAGAGGATTTTCAAAAAGTAATTTATCACTGCTTTGCATTTTATTTGATTTGCAAAGTCTATGAATCTACAATTGTACATTATTAGGGGAACAACAGAGCAAGATCAATGCAGAACAGACTAAATGTCCTTCTCTCACTTACCCAAATCCCTTCAGAAGTGGAAATGCCAAGAAGTCATTCACAGGAAGATTTAGTGAAGGACACAGCTCTGTTTTTAAAAATCATCAAAGATTTTCATCTTTGCCTACGGATAATTGGAAAGGAAGGGACGGAATTTATATATAATTTAAATTGTTTAATAACACACTTATCCAACATCAAATTCAATCCTGAGGAGGGGCCTATGATCAAAATAGAAAAGCAGCTACTTGATTTTCATCTCATAAAGGTTACAAAAGTCTACAAATTTGCAAACCCCTTGAAAGGCCTAAAAATGACTTCAAATGTGGGCTTTAAATTCCCTCACACGTACCTAAAAAATTTTAAAATGGCTTCGGAACATCTAAAAGTGGTATGTCGTTTTACATAAGCCAAGAGGAAGCTGGCTTGGCTGCCTGCCTGTATTCTCGGTTTGGGGGTTCATGACTCGATCTTCTATGTCAAATTCTCCCCTTCCTCCAGCTCATCTCTTGCCTTATGAATACTTCAGCAGCCAGCGACAGTGAACTGGACACGCTGTCTGGTCTTTAGGACAAGGCTGCCTCTGGCCGAGATGCAGCGCAGGGCGCGGTAGCTCAGGTCTTTCCTGCTGTTTCACGCACTGTTCTGTCTCTGAGAGCCAAGCGCTTTCCGCAGCTCATTCTGCGTTGTCCAAAGGTGTCCTAACAAGCGTCCAGGGGTGACGGCTGCAGATGCTAGCGGAGCAGCTGTGTGAATCAGCCCACTGCCTTTTCAGTGGTTCTGCAGCGGAGAACAGGCGTGTTTACGAGGTCCATTAACGTATTGCTTGCAGAGACAAAAGGAGGAAAGAAAGCAGAGTGTTAGGAGACAGAAATGAGTTCCAAATCATGCTCACAATTATTGGCTGGTCCAGATGTAAGGGCATTCGGCGTTAGAAGGATCTGCTGGTCCATGCCAGCCTCAGCTAACCAAATGCAAAGAGAGAAGCCTCTGCTTCAATTAGGAAGCTGAAGAAATAAATTTAATGAAGAGGATTTTCAAAAAGTAATTTAGCTCTGCTTTTCATTTTACATGATTTGTAGTCTATAGATCTATAATTGGGCATTATTAGGGAAACAATAGAACAAGACTGATGTAGGATAGACTACATAGCTTTCTCCCGCTTACCCAAATCCCTTTAGAAGTGGAAACACCAAGGAGTCACTCATAGGAGCGGCTCTGTTGTTACAAGAATAGGCCGGCTGCATCATGGCTTGGCATCTGAATCTGAAAAAACGCTTCTGGTTGCGTCTAAGTATTTTCATTAACGTTCCCCCCACGGGAAGCCCTAATTAAGTGATCAATGATACTGCTCGACTGCTACATGCAAAAGTGGGGGATAAAGCATCCAAAGCAGGAAAGTTTGCTTGCCAAATTTCAATGAAGTGTGGCTTAAAATCAAACTTAGACAAAGCTGAGATTTTGAAAATTATTGCATCTGGCAAATTCCATAGAGACGGAATATGTCAGAAAAATAAGCCAGGAAAGTATCTGTCTCTGGACATGGTTTAAGTAGAGCCCATTACAAAGCAAAGCTGTTACTTTCTTGCACATTTCATATTGTTGGGTACACTCAAGCTGCCACAGTGAAGTCTCTCTGTCTGCAGGTTCAACACTCATGGACTTAATGAACCAGGAATCAAAAACATTTGGCCAGCAAATTTACAACCAGTGCTCAACCTGTCATCTTCTTGTCTTTATTCCCTACACACTGTAGCACAACTATTATTTGCATAGTATGTCCATTTCAAGAGATATCTTAAGTAAGAAAGACACTTCAAAATACTCAGGAGGATATACACATACTGTGCTATTTTATGGAAGGGCTTTGTGCATCCTTTGATTTTAGCATCTTTGGTAGTCCTGGAACCCATCCTCGTGGATATCCAGTGACTACTATACTTAGATCTAGCACTTCTCAATGAATTTGTTAAAGGAGATTAAGGTTTAGAAGAAGAAAATGCACCCTCCTATTTTACCTTCCCACACACATAAAGCATCTCTCTGGTCAGCCCAAGGTATCTGCCTGCTGAAGACATGGTGTCTAGTGGGTGCCATTGGGCTGACTGTGGACCAGTGGAGACAGCCTCCACCGGGGCTCCCAGGACTAGGAGCCTCAGCATCACTGGAAACCTGGTAAGAGATGAAAATCTTCAGTCACCACCCCAACCTTACTGAGTCAGAGGCCCCTGTGATGCAGCTGGGCATCCTGGACTTTTGTGAGCCATATAGGTGATTCTGACAGGCCTTCAGCTTGAGATCTGCTGCTATAGAAAGAATCAAAGAGGAAAGATGAGTAAAAACGGAGTAACTATTTAATTACTGATATCAAACACAAAGTGGTAGCCTGGCAACCCCCAAAGGATTTTCCCGATCTCCTTAGCTCTTGTTTAACATCAGCTTAACCAAGTAGGCAAAACACTGACTTTTTACATGAGGAAACAAACCAACCAACAATCTCTCTTCTCATAACCCAGAGGGACAGTGATAAAATAAATCAGGTGGAAGAGAGGAGATACATGCACAAGCCAGGGTGGTCATGCTGACTCTCTGAGTTAGTCTCTTCTTGTTGCTCGGACAAATACCCAACACCCAAGATGAAGGAAGGAAAGGTTTATTTAGCTCACAGCTACTGGAGGTTTTAGTCCATACTCGGCTGGCCCAAGGCAGTGTGGCGCATGGCAGAGGGCGCAGTTCCTGGCGGGAGCTGAGAGCAGAGAGCAAAGGGAGTAGTGACAACGATGGCTACA
This sequence comes from Myocastor coypus, assembly GCA_004027025.1. Lineage (NCBI taxonomy): Eukaryota > Metazoa > Chordata > Mammalia > Rodentia > Myocastoridae > Myocastor > Myocastor coypus. The sequence goes on from PVJA010000976.1 coordinate 43,677, forward strand.
GACAGCAAGGCTGTGTCCCTTATGTCACATTCAGACTGTGCACCCTAGGCTGCGTGGAGCACTCACGCCCATCATCCTAGCTGTACTCAGGCCCACACTCCCAGCCTTAGTTTATGATTAGTCACCAACTCTAGCGGCACCTCAATAACTGCATGAGGCTTTTGGGGGCCATATACCCATAAACCATAGTACCAGCCCTCCTGTGGAAGCCTTCTGAATGCTGAGGGCCCAGTGGTCTTCCTTTCCGAGGCCACGCTGGCCGTCTCATGCGGCACCACTGCAGTCAGAGTAGACGATCATGCACAAGAAGAGAGTCTGGCTTGTGTTCTTGGGATGACCCCAGTTTCCAAAGGTGTTTTGACACAAATGAAGAGCCAAAGGGCCTTTCTTGAGTCCTATGCTGGCCGAAAACAAAGTGACCCCAAAAGGGAGGCTGCAGGGTGATGTGATGTGTACAATACAGCATTCGCTCAGAGTGATCATTAGCGTCTATCAGCCCAGGGACAGTTTGTGTCCACAGAGAAGGATTCAAACCCTGGCCTTATCCTGACCTGGCTGAGACACCTGGTCTTAAGTCCTGTATTTTAGTGGCCAAAGTAAGTCACAAAACACCCACACAGGTGCATTCAATAAGGGATAAAATATTCACAATAAAATCACAGTCATCCCTAATAGTAATATATACAATCAAGCATACCTGACTTACATTATATGGAACAGAGAAATGAAAAACCAGAACACTTGAGTGTACCTCATGCTTCCGATGCTACATTCCCAGGGTCAAAGCAGGGCAGACACCTGTGGGCCTGGCGCTGTGAGACAAGCACACATGGGCACCCACATCACTGGGGGTGCAGCACTCAGGCTGGCACAGTGAGCCCATGACCTAAGTATCTGCTCTCAGGACAAACACAGTTCAGACGCTAGGGACACAGCCCTGGGCTTGGCCCAAAACCCCAGAGTGAGATTTCTGCTTCCTAACACTGTGCGGTGAAGGTGGCCCCTTCAGTGACACCGGAGATGCGCACCACTGTCCAGCAGGGAGACTCTGCACAAAGGATACGTTTGGAGCAAAGTCCTGCCTCGCAGAAACCCAGTGGCTCTGTCCCGGGAGGACTTAGTGTCCTCACATCTCTTCTTGCTCTCATCCAGGGTCTGGGAGCTGCTCAGAAGCCAGCCCATCACTTACCACAGCTGGGTGTGACAAGTGCGAGACAGGATCTCGGCGACGTGACTGCAGTGACGCTCTTCGGGACAACCACAGATTCATAAAACAGCTTCCTGGTAAGATCGAAGGGAAACAGTGGATTGGTGAGACACATTAACTCTGTCTATGCAGACTCTTAGTCAGTACACACAGCACTGAGCAACATCAACCCGGGGTGGAGAGAGAGCACTCAGAATAACCGCGGAGCGTGACATTCACTTTCAGATCACAGTATGGGTTCAACCTGTTGCTGTCAAGAAATGCCAGGAAACTAAAAACAAAAGACTAGTTTTAGCTTTGTAAGATTAACTTTTTTGCCTGCAAGCCAACACAGGGATGGGGAGCTCGATCTCTGGCCCTGCAGTGCCAGCACTGCCCCTGGGGTGCCCTGAGACTGCAATTCAGGCTGGGCATGGTGGCACACCTGTAATCCCAGCTCTAGGGAGGCTGTGCACAGGTGGATCACTATGAGTCCAATCTAGTAGTGAGACTCTAGACACCCTGTAGACCATTCCTGAAAATAAAAAAAATATATATTTATTTTTTAATTTTGGAAAAAGCATTTTCCTAAATCAGAAGAAATTACATGTGAAATATGTTCGAATTGTGATTCTTCAATCAAAATGAAAATTGAGATAAGGAAACAAAACTGCTTGATTGTGAAAATTTTATAGGTGTGATTGCTAAACTCTTTCTATAGAGATCACGGTTCAGCCTTCATGCATCAAGGTGTAGTTTCAAATGGCGGTGATCCGAACTTCTTGCATATGGTATAGTCATTTTCATTTTTAAAAATATAATATCCAAGAGTTAAAAATTCAAAATAAGAAAATTTAAGATAAACTGTATAGAACAAAAAAAGATGAGTATCATATATAATAATATTTACATGGCAAAATTGATGATTCACAATAATTTATGTTATCTAAATCTTACTATTTATATTTCTCTATTACAGTGTCTGAATATATTTAAAAGCTGGTGCATTATTTCCAAATCAAATATTTCTTTCATGTTTACTGACAAATCTAGTTGCTAATTCTTCAATAGAGAAAATTTTCTCCAAATTAAAATAAAGTTTAAAAATCCATCTGTAATCCTACCACAGAGAAGGCTGAGGCAGGAGGATCATTGCAAGTTCAACACCAGCTTGGGCTACAAAGTGAGCCCAAGACCAGCATGAGCTTCACAGTGAGACCTTGTCTCAAAAAAGACAAAAAGAAATTTTTTTTTCACAAAATCTGTAATTCTGGAGAGATTATCTCATTTGGCATTACTGCCAATAAAGCCAAACATGAAAATCTTAATCATGACAACATAATCAATGGCTTTGGTAAAATAAAATTTAAAAATCAGTGAAGTACCTATGTAACTTATTAGTTATGCAAATATCAACAATCTATATAACCCTCAACCTTACATAATCATAAATATTGTCTTTGATACTTTGCCAAACTTTTAGACACACGAAAGCTACACTTCCAAGCATATTTTTCAATTTTGTCACTATTAAAGTATACTTGCTGCCAGCTGTGTCGCCCCACTCCTGGGGCATGCTGAGATGGAGGTTGACAGCAACAGCCCATGCCTGTAACCCCATGCGCTTGGGAGGCTGAAAATGGGAGGGTCACTACGAGTGTGACTTGCGGGTGAGACCTGGTGGCCCTTTAGACCCTGTACTAAGTACCAAAAAAAAAAAAAAAAAAGTATACTTACCAAGGCAAAAGAATAATGCATATTTAAAAACGTGCTCACTTCATTTATAACTTTTACATTTACATCATGGTCACCTTGCCATGAACCCTGTAGATGCTAAGAGTACGCTGGCCGGGAACAGGTGAGTTTGAAAAAAAACAGATCCTAAGATTACGAGACAGAGATGCCACTGGTGCACCGCGCAGAACAGTCAGGCATGGGGCTGCACTGAACATACCTCGTGCCAGTCAGAATGCTCCAAGCACCAACACTAGAGCCAGGTGACCACTTCCTCTAAAGCTAAGTGGCTATAGGAGCCTCCCCCCAATTCCTCTCCCCAAACTGCAGTCCCTAGATGCTACCTGGGAAAGTAGCAGAAAGGAATCTAAATGACCGAACAAGCCGGACGTGGTGGCTCACGCCTGTAATCCCAGCACTTGGGAGGCTGAGGCAGGAGGATTGGTGCGAGTTTGAGACCAGCCTGGGCTACAAAAGTGAGCGCAGGACCAGCCTCAACTGCATAGCGAGACCCTGTCTCAAAAAGACAAAAAAAAAAATAAAATAAAATAAATAAATAAATAAATAAATGACCGAACAGGAGATACTAAGAGCCAGAGCTAAATTGTCAACATGAATAATTAGAATGATGGCCTTAGACAGGGGGTTAGATTGATGGCTTCAAAAGTGTTTGCAACCAGCACCATCCCTACTCAGTGCTGATAGAAATGCTGAGTCAGCGGTTGACAAATAAAGGTGTACACATGTACTGAACATCCACATGGTGTAGGCAAATCTTGCTCGGGGTATAACTGAAGGCCGGCGGGAGGCGCTGTCCACAGCCAGTGCACACTGACAGTAAACACAGCTCCACAATAGATGAAGAAGGGGGCTCAGGGGTGTGGACTTGCTCCTTGGCTCTCAGTCGCCAAGCCACACTGGGGACAGCTCTCCGTGTTTCAAGCACCTGGACACTTTTTCCCTGTTGTCTACATATTGGCCTCCAACTCATCTGCTCTTGACAACTGACCCAGAGAACCGTTTTCTGCTTCTCCTCATTTTTCCTTAGATCCTCTGCTTTCCTGTGGTCCTTTCATACAGGAACCAAAACATTAATCCAAACAACTAGTTGACAGAGCTAGTTAAATCATGACTTTTTTCTTATCACTATTGGTATATTTTCCTCTCTGACCTGTTGGGCAAAGGGACAGAGAAATTTTCCTAAAAATTCTGGAATATTTAAGCACCGCTCCCTCCTAAACTGTTGCCTACGTGGTAGAGCTCCACTAATGAATTAGTCAGTTCAGCAAGGTAAATTGGAAGTTCACGTACTACATTAGAAATAAATACTATGTAACCTTTTGCATCTTCATGTTTTGGGCTAAAATGTCAACCTACAATCCTAGCCTTACATTGACAAATATCTTTTCAAGTCCAACAGGAGGAGGAAAGAGGAAGGCAATAGATCGAAAGCTCTGTGAATCTCAAGAATAATGTAGTCATGCCTTTGCAGTGCTGTCTCCAAAGGAACTGGAGCCAGCATGCTCATTCCAAGGGCCCCACATTTAATAAGTAAATGTGTTGACAGGATATCGCTCTCATCTTTGCCTTTTCTTTCTTCCCTCTGCAGCCTGGAAATGTTTAAAAATCTAGTGGAAGTAATAAACAAACAAACAACTAAAAGCAGTCATCTTCATTTTTAGTACTAAAAATTTAAGCCCTGAACTTTAAACACAAAAGAAATCAAAGTGAACAAAAACAGACCGTGTAGTCCGGCTGATTAATAAACAGCTTAGTGCATAATGAGGAAAGAATTGCATGAATCAAGTCCCCAAGATAGTCCAGAGTATATTCTTTCAATTATACAATGGCCCCTTAAAACAACAACATATGTGATCATTAAAATAGCTTATTATGAAAACAGCATCCAAATGAGTTTCAGCATTTGCTTTTTAAAAATCTTCAACCACAGTACTAAATGGTGGTACGGGAAGAGCTTGCAACTTTGATGTAATAATAATGTTTATCTGGTTTTCTTTCAGACTTCATTTAGAAAGAAATATTTTAAGAACCATAACTATATTGAGAAACTAGATTTGGGAAAGAGAATTTGAAAGAACTAAAAAAGCTGGGGATTATACTGTGCTCGTGGTACCTATTAAAATCCTAAAGTGCAGGGAATCCTGAAAGATCCTAATTAAACCTTTGCAAATTATAGTTTCTCTGGAGGAGGCAAAGACCAAGAAACAATTGATGTGATTTTTATAAACAGCTTTTTACAAAAAAACCTGTGAGTAAATACAAAACAGGACTCCATCTGGAAAATGGAACAATGGAAGAAGACCCAAAATAGGAAAATGCTGTCCAGAAAATCAATCAAAGCCGACAGAGAGATGTCCATGACACAGGGGAAGATTCAGTCTGTAACAAAGAGAAAAGCTTACTGGAAATAGGAAAGGAGGAAAAGGTGCGTTCTGAGGAAGGCTCAGTCCCTTTGCTGTCCTGTTTCGCTCTCCCTAATTTTGTAAATTGAAACTCTTTCCCCACCACCACCACCACGGTGATGCTATCGGGAGCTGGGGGCTTTGGGCGATGCCTGGGTCATCAAGGTGGGACATTCACAGGGGGATTGGAGCCCTCGTTAAAATAAAAATGATCCTGGGGAACTCTCCTGTCACTTCCCCATGTGAAGACACTGCGGGAAGGTGCCACCCTGATCCTAGAGGGCTCTCAGCAGACCTCAGACCTCCATGCCTTGATCTTGAACTCCCAAGTCTCAAGAACTGTGAGAAATGTGCTTTTGTTATATGTAAGCCACCAGGTCTAGCGTGGTTTACTACGCACAGATGGACTAAGACAGTCCGTTCAAATTTTCAATATTCATTTATTCATGCATTCATTTATTTATTCATTTATTTTGGGGGCAGGGTTTTTGAGACAGGATCTCGCTATGTAGCTCAGGCTGACCCGGAGCTCACTGTGTAGCCCAGGCTGGCCTGCAGTCGGCAGCCATCCTCCTGCCTGTGCCTCCTGAGTGCTGAGATTATGGGTGTGTGCCACCACACCCTGGCAAAAATTTTAGTTTTAAACTGCAAATATTGTTTTTATTTTGTGTGAGCTTTTCTTAGTTATGATAGAATTTCCTAAAAATAATTATTTCCTAAAACTACAAGAATCCACATTTTATTAAGGAAGAAAAACATCGTCACAATCAGTACAACTGAAAAGGGAAAATTTTTAAAAGCACAATCATCCTTCATGTATGCATTTATGACTTGGACAGAATATACAAAGGGTACCCTGGGCGGTCCTTCATTTTCCACCAATGGTCTCTAACAAAGCCCTGGTGCCGGCAGAGGAACAGAGAAAATATGTGCCCCTGCTTCCTTGCTTAGATTTCTAGAGCAAAGTGTTTCCTTAGGAAGACACTCACTTCTCACTTTGCCATGTCCCCCATAAAACATCAGCATCGCAGCTTCCTTCCTCGCTTCCAAGTTTCAACAGGCTCCACGCATCCTCTTCTAGAAGACCCACAGCTGAACTATTACCCTGCTAACCGCAGGTCTTTAAGAGAGAGGAAACAACCTGAGAACAAAGAACACACACCAAGGGAACTAGAAAGTGACTTCCAAGAAAAGCCGTGAGAAAGAAAGTCTCTCAGTTTTGTGAGGAAAAAGAAAAAAATGTTCTGCGAGGACCATGATGCACTCCCATGGCATCTTAAGGATCTCGAGGGAACTAGAACATGCTGCTGGTCAGAAATGGAGTGCTCCAGGCCGGTGGCCTCCTCACAGAAGCTCAGTATGTGCCAAGGTCCTGCCTAAGGATAAGCGCTTCGGGAAGGTGTCATGGCTGATAGCTTAGGATCCACTCCTCCCTGTTCGTCTTTGCGCTTCCTATTTCAACCTAGTTATCTTACTGCCAGTGAGAGGAAGACTGAAGTCGCCAATCACAACTGGGGAGTTTGCGATTTACAGCTCTGCCTTGAGCATATGTTCACTTCAGATCGATATACATATATTTTCATGAGTTGACCCCTTTTTATTATGTAATATTCCTCTCTGCTGATTTTCCTTGTTCTGCATAAAGTCTACTTTCTCTTCTATTGACAGCGACTTTTGCTTTTTAAAATTTACATTTTCAGGGGTTGGCCGGTGAGTTCAGTTGTCTACAGTGCCTTATTGAGACCATTGTCAGGGCAAGGAACTGAGGTTCGATCCCCAGCACCGTACGCCACACCTGACGGACATGAGCCAGCCCCCTCTAAAGATTTCTTTAAAAATTCTTAGAATTCACATTGGCATGATTAATCATTTTCATCCCTTAACTTTCTACCTATGTAGATCATTATATTTGAAGTGAATTTCTAGGAGACAGTAAACAGTTGGGTCATTTTTAAAAATATGTTCTTCCAATCTCTTTGCTTGATTTATTTATACCATGTACTTCCAGTGTAATTATTGATATGTTAGGATTCAAATTTTGCATTTTAGCTTTTGCTTCGTGTTTTCTCATCTTTTTTCTTTTTTATAATTCTTTCTTCCAGACTATGGTGGGTTACTTGAATTTTCTATTAGAGTACTGCTTTGATTTGTGTAGGTTTTACAGTGGTTTCCTTAGGCACTACATTTTATATTACTTACCATGGCCTACCTGTGTCTACTTCTTACCGTACAAGTGAGATGTAGAAGCCCCACCTTGCTTCATGTTCCATTAGCCTCTTCTACTTGCAATGGTCCGCAGTATCCCTATCCTTAAATTTAAACCACTTAAAACATAATTTTGCTGC
>PVJA010000976.1:51464-140380 GCA_004027025.1 Myocastor coypus
ACTGCCACTTTCCGAGGACGTCATAGGCTGGGACCAAGTTCTTTTAACACACATTCCTTTGGAGACCACTTATCAAACCACAGCAGGATAATATTTAAAGTTCTCCCTATGGAAAGCAGCAGAAAGGCTTGAAGAATGGTGCTTGGGGCTTACAACGGTCTTATTATTCACCATGATGTACCCACTGGTGCAGTTTGAATTCATTGCCATGCCAACACCCTGCAGGCCTTTTTTCAGCACACTGATAGGATAAGGACAGCCTAGGCAAGTGGATAGGTAACCAAGAATTAATTCTCCATTATCACAGTGATAGAGGAAAAACCGCAGTGTTTTTCTTTTCTTTATTTTTTACTTTATTTTATTTATTTTTTCTTGTTTCAGAACCTTTGTTTGTTTATTCACTCATTTTTATGGCTGGCTCAGCCCACCCCGAGGGCAGGGCTGGCACAGCATGTGGTGCCCGGGATCGAACCGCCGTCCCTGAAGCCGCCCAAGCTTTGCCAAGCAGGCGCTTTAGACCACTGAGCCATCCTGCTGGGCCCCCACAGTGTTTTTCTTAACTTGACTCTTTGTCTGGCTTCCTTTCTTCATCTTGCTGTTTTTTCAGATGTTTATGTCTTGTCCAATTTTTAGAGAAGGTTTCCCTGGCCCTTAACCTATATATGGGACCCTATTCTATACCGTAGTGATCCAAGTTAATTTCAGAAAATAAAATCTCCTCGGTCCCATGTTACACAAGGTCCAGTGAAATCCTAGTCCTCTAGGAAGTATTTCTAGGGATTTTGCTGGGTAATCACTGATCAAAACAGCAAACAGAAGAACATATGTGAAATTAAAATGCCATGGATGAATCGCATGCATAGTAACACACCATAGTCTAACAACCCAGTATGGTGGTTTCTCTAGGATCTTCCAAGCTCCTATAGGACCTGGTTTACTTGATTCAGTGCTTTCTCAGGTGTTGGCACAAAATAAGCAGGAGCGTCGGACGCTGATAGTTGTAAGCGCTTGCTGCGTGAAGAATAGACGACAAGCTTCTAAGCACTGGTGTTTCCTTTTCAAATCACCTCCTCTGAGCTCCTTGTACGTGTTGACAGGCATAGGAACCCAGCAGCTCCGTCACTGGAAATCAATAGAATTTTTTATGAGTAAAAAGTTTTTACAAGCCCCCAAATAGCTTTTTTTCTCCGCATTCCAGCAATTTACCGTTCTTTGCAAGCACCACACGTGAATACTTTTATTATTGTAGCTGTCCATTTTCTGTATTATTAGCATTTGTGTTTTACATACAAGTCCAGTGGTCCATTGTGGAGGTATCTGAGGGTAAGCGGGAAGAGGACTCCAGGCCTAGATTCATGATCAATTCTAATAGGGGTAACAGCGGGGAAGTACAGTCTTCCGAGTCACTTCACTGAAGTGGACGTCAAGGAAGCCACCTTACCAAAAGAGCTCCTTATCATTTCCCATGGTAGAGTAGCCAATGCCTGGTCCATGCCACCCTCCATCTGTGAAGCAAACAGTACGCTATGCTACAGCGGACTTCCTCTCATAGAAGAGAAGCCAAACCTCTCCCAGACCCAAGCACTGACAGGGTAACACCCATAGCATTTCTCCAAAACAGACCCTTGATGTCCAGGTAGGTAGACCAAACATTGACTGCGTTTTGCCCAGTGCACGTTCAGAAATTTCTTTACAGCAAAAATACATTTCTTTAACTTCACCATCATTTATAAATCTTAGAAATGCTATTGAATGATCAAGCTGAAGGTAACTGGTGATTTTTGAGTAATGTTTACACCAAATTAAATGTGTCTGTATCCTCGCCTATTTATCATTTCTTCTAGTGCAGTGGTTCTCAACCTTTCTAATTCTGTGACCCCACAATACAGTTCCTCATGTTGCAGTGACCCCAAACCAAAAAATAATTTTGGTGGCTACTTCAAAACTGTAACTCCAGTCCCGGCAGAATGGCTCAGTGGTCTAAAGCGCCTGCTTAGGAAACCTTAGGCGGTTGCAAGGACCGCGGTTCGGTCCTCGGCACCACATGCTGCGTCAGCCCTGCCCTCAGGGCAGGCTGAGCTGGTCATAAAAATAAATAAATAAACAAAAGTTTTGGGGCTGGGGAGATAGCTCTGAGGCACAAGTGCCTGCTGGGCAAGTGCAAGGTCGTGAGTTCGAACCCTGGTCCCACAAAAAAAAAAAAAAATTACAAAACTGTAACTCCAAATAAATAACAGTTTCCGATGGCTTTAGGCGGCTCCTGTGTTTTGGTCGTTCGACCCCCACTGGGGTTGTGACCCACAGGTTGAGAACCTGTATTCACTAAACTCTAGTGAATACTTCCACACCGTTGCCTCTCACCTTCTGAATCGTACACGCACTATCGTTGTCAGGAGCCACCCTACTGGGACGTACCAGAACTCGGTGCATACCAGAACTCTGTGCTCCTGACTGCAACCTGGTGCCCTCTGATCAGCCTTACCCCATCGTGCCATTAGCATCGCAAGGCTTTTCTGCTCTTGATCTCTATGAGATCAACTTTTTGATAGTCTATGTGTGAGTGAGACCGTGTGTCACTTGTCTCTGTGTATGACTTAGTTCCCTTAACCTAGTGATCTCCATTTCCATCCATCCTTTTTTCTGGCTTCCCATTGTGTGCAGGATGACATTTTCTTTATCCATTGATCAGCTGATGGATGCCTATTTCTATGTCTTAGCTATTGTGCACAGTGTCGCAATGAACACTGGCATGCTAGTGTCCCTTAGAGACGTTGGTTTCACTGTCCCTTAATATATATCTAGTAGTGGCATTGCTGGGTCAGATAGAATTTCTGTTTTTAAGATTTCGAAGAGCTTCCAAGCTGTTTGCCACAGTGGCTGCACAAACGTGCATTGCCGCCAGCAGGGTGTAGCAGGCCTCGTTCCTCACATCTTCACCTCGCTGAAGGTGCTGAAGATGAAAATTGACTGTGGAAATCAGCTTCACAAGCAGACGTGTGCTATCACAAGCACTGGTTCAGTGAGCCTCTGTATAGATCCCTCAAGAAATACCTGGGCAGAATATTTTTATTTCAAAGTTTGGATTTTAAAAGAAACTAAGCCTACAGAAAAACCACATTGCATAAACAGATCTTTAATCTTTATATTTTTATTAGAACATATTGGTTACATAAGGATCACACTCATCATTGCAAATGTACACAACACATCTTAATTCCTTTTTTCCTCTTCCATGCCAGCATCAGATTTATTTTATAAGTCCTTATCAGAATTAATTATCGCAAATGCAGATTATGGCCAGACTAACAGGAAATAAAATACCTAAAGCATACAGAAGGCCACCATACCGAATCCAGGCCCACTTTCAGATACATCGTGTGTGCTGGATGACAAGCATATTTGTTCCTCTCTTTTCTTCCTACGTCTGCCCTTTGTTGTGCGTGCTTTATTTCTATATTGGCCTCTCATGTAATGGATGCACCCAGAGACCATACATTTAAGGGAAATAAGTCAGACACGTGCGCTTCAGTATGGCATTGTTTCTCTTGTGTGAAGAAACAGAAGGGTCAGTGAGAACCAGAGTGTGTGACAGACATGGGAAAGTAGGGAAAAAATGTCCCCATAGGGGAGGGCAGTGAGGGAGGGGAAGAGTGAGGGGAAGGAAGAGAAAGAGGAAAAAAGAACGGGTGGGGAAAAAGCTTTCATAGATAAGGAAGGGAAGAAGGCTTGAGGGGAGGTGGCCGCGGAGAGCAATGAAGAGTCAAACATCTTCAGTGCAGGCACACACTCCCTGTGATGAAAAGGATCATTATGTTTTAGAATGTCGAGTACACCAAAACATTACTTTTTAAAATAAGCAAAGAGAGAAAACAAAGTAAATAAAACAATAGGTGGAATAAAGGAAAAATCATGCTATTTATTTATTTATTTATTTATTATTCTTTTGAGATAGGGTCTCGCTACGCAGTTCAGGCTGGCCTTGTACTCACTTTCATAGATCCCAGGCTAGTCTTGAACTGGTGCAGGGCTGGCACAGCATGTGGGGCCAGGGATCGAACTCAGGACCTTATGCTTGCCAGGTAGGCTTATGCCTCTTAGCTATCTCCCCAGCCCCAGCCATACAACATTAAAGCCTGTATGTCTGACTTACTTCACCTAACATTATGGTCTCGAGGTGCAACTATGTTCCTACAAATGGTGACAGTTTATTCTTCTTGATAGCAGAGTGTCACTCTATTGTGGATAAATTACCATTTTCTTTATCCATTCATCTGTCAAAGGCGATACAGTAAAAGTTGGACTTAGGATTCGTGCAAGGACGTAAAGATTCTGGAGTCAGGGGCCCAGCGGGATGGCTCAGTGGTCTAAAGCGCCTGCTTGGGGAAGCTTGGGCAGCTTCAGGGACCACAGTTCGATCCCCAGCACCACATGCTGCACCAGCCCTGCCCTCAGGGTGGGCTGAGCCGGCCATAAAAATGAGTAAATAAACAAACAAAGGTTCTGAAACAAGAATAAAAATAATAATAAAAAAATTTTAAAAAAAAAGATTCTGGAGTCAGACTCACTTCCTTGCCACGAGTCACATGTTTGGTAGTTCGGTGAATTTTCCTCTCCACTCCCTTTGCCTGAGCCATCAAACACCACAAATGGAAGACAGGAGCAGAGAGCGCCAACGAGACAGCTCAGCAAAGGACAAACTGAGAATAAATCAGCAAGTCGCTGTCACAAAATTTTATTTTCTTTTTAATCTGTTGCTATAAAGTATCAGCAGTCTTCAGAAACAGAGTGAATCTGACAGTTTAGTGTTGATGTTCACATGTCCCATTATAGACACCTCTCAAATCTGTCCTGAAGCAAAAATAAATTTCCCTTTTTAAGCTTTTGATGATAAAAATCTCATCTGAAGCCTCATAAATGATCCTTTATTATCTATATTAATAATAAATAAATGCCTTTTGAATATCCCTGATCTTTCGCATTAATAGCACCATATGTATTATAGATAACCTTTTGATTTAACAGCACAAACTCTGAAACAATATTAAACATAAAGGACTGAGATTTGGAGTTATCGAGGTCAGAATTACACTCACTTCTTTCAGTTCTGTGTCCATTAGGGGACACTCCCACCTATCAGTATTTATTTGTGCACGTATGTGTCAATGTGTATGTCTGTGGCAGAGTGTTCTAGAATCCAAACTCATAAATTTTATCCTCTGTGACCTTTCAGTGTTCACACATTCCACGTTTCTTCCACTTGTTTCTAGTGTAAGCTGAAGAACTCAGTGGTGACAGCATTTAAAGAAGCCTTGCTTCATTTTTTGCCTATGTTTAAATCAAATCAATCTCTTACTACCATGTTTCCACTTGGACAAAAGAAAAAACTCCAGTAAGAAAGACTCTAATGCATAGTGAGGGGGAAGTGATTTCTTAATGAATAAATGAACAGAAAAGAGTGTGTGAATGTGATATCAAAATAAGCATAAATGAGGTACAAGGCTAGCTAAGAAGTTGCACAGATGGGTGCTGTACGGTCTGCCGGGGGTTGGGGGGGGGACCCCACTGGCAGGGAGCAGTAAGAACCCTAAGACTTAGGGCTGAGATTTGCTTGAGCAGAATATGGAAGAAGACGCGAGGAGAAACACAAGTTGGGACTGGAGGGAGTGAAGAGTAGGCTGAGACCAGGGAACTGGCTACGCAGCGGAGGAGGGGGCAGGGTCTGGGCCAGGGGCCACAGAGGAGAGGCAGAGGTCTAGAGCCGCGAGTGCGGCAGCCCTGGGCGGCTGGCCTTCGGGAGTGCAGCCCTGCTGAACATCTCGCACATCCCAGTCCCGATGCACAAGGAAGCTTTCCACACACTCACGCCAAATCAGCGCTGGCTTGAGACACCAGAAGGAGAAAACAGTGCAAGAGCGAAGTCACGGGGGCCCGGCGGGATAGCTCAGTGGTCTAAAGCACCTGCTTGGGAAAGCTTGTGTGGGTTCAGGGACCACGGTTCGATCCCCGGCACCACATGCTGCGCCAGCCCTGACCTTGGGGTGGGCTGAGCCGGCCATAAAAATGAGTGAATAAACAAACAAACGAAGGTTCTGAAACAAGAAAAAAAAAAAAAAAAAAAAGACCGAAGTCACGGGTGGGCCTCCATGGATCGCTCCCAACCTACCTTCACAGCGTCATTTCTTTCTGCCCCATATGGCATGCCATCTTTTGGCCAAACAAGACAAGTGATACTCTCAAGCACCTTCTCTTTCCCTCATTCCTCATCTGTTTTCTTTTTCTATTTTTGCCTAATGCCCGTAACCTTGGCTTCACAAAGTCTTCTCAGCTCTACAAGGTTGACATTAAATCTTTTACTTTCATGGGGTGTCTCTCAATTCCGATATATGCCCTTGAACTGAATCTGAATTCTCTTCTCTCTGAATTACCATGTGCTTTTCTATTTGGGTCTTTCTGGTTTCTCTTAACGTTCTGTTTTATCGTAGTTATTTCCATGCCTCAAACTACCAGTTACATGTACCTGACCCAGCATCCACCGGGAACAGTGTATTCTGGCCCGTGTACTCGCGTCTCGTCCTCTGCCCTGGGCAGCACTCTTCCCAACAATGTGAGCTGTTCGTCCTTCAAGGACTTACGGCTTCATCGAGTAACTCAGAGCCAGGGCCGACCTAAGTGCAGCGTCCCTGTGAGTTCATTCAATACTGCCTCTATCGCTGTTTTCCTCAGTCCCTGTCTTCAGCACGTTTTCTTGGATCAAGGGATGGGGGGGGTTCCTGTGCCTTCTTCACCCTCATCCTTGCTTCCTGCTCCGTACCTCGCATGCCTGTTCAGTCTAATAGACGCTGTTGGGTTTGCTGTACTGCCTTCCACGGTTTCCTCCCTCTCTCCACATTAACCTGCATTTTCTGGGGAAGGGCACAATCATCAGCAGGATTACGCCTCTCCGGGCTTCTTGCATCACTTCCGTCTTCTTGTTGCTCTCCCAGGAGGGCTTTGTTGGAATTAGCCAAGGAGGTGCTTGGAGGTGAGGCTGTTTTCACACAAGCAAAACTGGAAGCAAAACAGATTGTGGTGGACAGTTCAGATCCACGACCTTCATGCCTGGTGCAAAAACACCACAGGACCCACACTTGCAATTTACATCTCTATAATGTCCAAATGCACTGAACTACTGAAGAATGCTTTTATTTGGCTATGAAACCATTAGAATGAAATTGCTCACTCAGCACTATTTCTATATGCTGTGCACGAAAGCTATGGAGATGCACTATATCACAAGAAACAATCTACTGCCTTCATATTTTTACAATCTTTTTTTTTTTTTTTTTTAACTTTCTGCAAAGCTTTATTCCAGAGGGATAAAGTCCTTCTTGGCAGCTGCCTTCCTCATGGCGGCCATCACGTTGCTCAACCCCTCACGCTTCCTCTTAGTGCAGAGGTGCATCCCCGCCCTTTTCTTGATGAATTTGAGGGCGCATTTGTCCTGGGAGATCTTGAGCAGCACCATGGTGCACCTCTCATTGGAGGTGAAGCTGCGTACCTCCCAGATCATGTCCCACACGAAGTTGGTGTGTTTGGTCTGCGGTGGCTGCTGTGTCTCGGTTTGCTCACATTCTTAGTCACCTTGTGGACCTGTTGAGACTCAGAGCCATGGGATAGCAGAGAGCCATGGCTACTGTTCTTCAATGGTTGCTGTGGCAGAAGGCTATAATCTTAGAAAACATACAGAGCAGCATTTTGAATCTAACCCCAAAATTCTGAATTAAAAATATCTATAAATATACACATGGCTATATGTAGTCATGTTAAAGATTGTGTGGATGGCTTTTGGGTTACAGGAATGATCAAAGACAGAGAGAAGTTTGTCTCCATGTGTGGAATAAATGAGGCAAGTTTCAAGTAATTTTGAAACAATCATTCTAGAATTTTAGAATCACAACTAGAAACTCAGTTTTACATACGTTAAAACTAGACACAAAAGAAGTACCTGTACATCACATAATATGGGCATTTTTTACATATATTCTGTTGAAAAAGCACTCAGATACAGAAGCCAGAGAATTCCTGTTGAAATTATATGAGTTTCAGTTGATGGACAAGGCCACTTGCTCCCAGTCAAAGGAAAGAGAACAATGACAATTGACAAGATAACATAGAATCATATGCCTTACATCTTGCGGAGACTCTTAGTGGAAAGTCCGGGTGCCCAAATTCATTGGATGGTTGGGCAAACACAGAAACTATGGAAAGCTGTGCCTGTTTAGAATAAGTAAAAAAGTTGTTTGGAGATGAGGAAAATTTAAAAAGAAAAAAATTAACAGAAAACCTGATGGAAACTCTTGCAATCAACATTATTTAATCATGTATTCATTATCCTGCATTAGTATACTTACTTGTCTCTCTACCAATTGGCCGTCAATTTGTGCAGTTTGTCCTCACTGTGAGCACAACGTTGGTTCAAACCTCGTTTGCTGCAGTCTAAGCATCACCTTGTAGAGCTCAGTACATCCAGAATGAAGGAACCAAATAAAGTCATTGAGGTATTTATGATGAGTATCTAAGAGAGACTACAAAGGCAACTGTAGGTGAGCTGTGCATTGGGTAGATGGAAAAGAGAAGGCTCTGGATGCCATCCACCTCCTGTAATTAATCCAGACGTGTGAGTTTCTATTTTAACAATGTCGCTGATGAGAAAGGAGCCAATGGTTCCTTATGTGTGAGTAAGGCTCTCCTGCCTGAACCAGAAACAAGCTCTCAGCCTGTGCAGTATGTGCAAATATCTGTATCTGCTCCCCACGCTGGAGGAATGAAATTGCAAGCTAAACATAATCTAAATTGCTATTCTGACTAGAGACTTATTCTTCCCAGGTAGTAAGTGAAACAAATGTACAAGCCACAAGAGTATTATTTTGTAAAATGGGCATTTATGGCTTCAGTAATTGGAAGTTATTGAAGGCTTGGGAAAAGAAGTAGAAGTGTTTAAGTAGCTTATTCTAGAGGAGAATATTTATATGCACACATATGTATGTGTGTATTGACAAATATAAATCTAATAGCCTTTATCAGCCAAAATAGAAGTGTTTTCATTATCAGCCATTACAAAGCCATTGTTTTACAGTTGTCATTTAACAACACAGAAGTCAAATTCTCCTGGCTGGCCTGTGAGGCCAGGAAAGTGAAAGCTCCACTCTTCAGAAGGAGAAAGGTTTTTGCGATCTGAAGAGAAACCAGAGTGTGTAGCCTGACTCTCTAGAATATAAAAGGAGCATCTGATGCACACAGGCGATGCCTGGGCAGTTTTGAACTCTCCTGTCTTTCTGGAATGCTTGCTCACTCTCACTAATACTCACACGCACATAGAATCCAGACTGGCCACATTCCTACATAAATGAATGCACACTGTTTAGTACATCTCTCACTTTCTTTACCCTAGTCTCTATTAGTCTACCATAATTCCTTAATGGACCAACTTTCCACTTTACCATCTGCCTACTGAATACATACTTGAGGAAACCCATTTGCCCACTGAAATATTTTCATCCTGTTGGATTTCAGTGCTTCTTCTAATTAATCTAACAGATATTTTTAGTCTTTTACTTTCTCTTTTATATTTCCAAACTTTGAGCTCGTATATCATTGGGTGGATGTTATTTCCAGATTTTGTGATGCTCTACACGAGTTAGTGGTAAAAATGAGAGGATAGAATGCATTGCAGAGTGATTCCATACCTCAGTGTTGAATTAAGCCTTGCTTTATCGTAGATTGTTCTTTCCTGAAAATAAAGATTCCAAATCTTGAGGGAACATAAGGAGAAATCATGGAATTACTAAAATGATTTTTGCAGTGTGTGAGCAGGGAGGTGCAAAGGCTGAATGATTATTGCGACGTGAAAGGTGGTTCAACTACTGAGAGGCCCAGAGGGACTCTTGCCAACAAGGGCGTCCAACACTAGGGAGCCCCGCAGCAGAACCATGTTCACCTTTGTAATTTTGGAGTTGGCAAGTGACTTACATGGTCTTTGTAAGAAACAGGGTCTCAAGAGTGAAGGCGATTCTTGTGCTGTGTACCATCTGCTCAGCTTGAGTGCTAAGTTGTTTGTACTGCTATGAAACTTTCTAAATCACAGCTGAGAGAATGCAAAGTTTTATTAAATTAAATTGCAGTCTTATTCCAAGTGGTGACTTCAAGAGAGTGCCAGTAACAAACCCACACATCCAGTCCATTGATTTTTTTTCAAGTTGTACACACAGAGGGAAGGACAATAAATGGTGCTGTGAAAACTGATGCACTCATAGAGAAGAAGGAAAATGGGCCTTTTGCTCACTCCTTGGATAAAGACCAACACAAGTTGAGTTAAAGATTTAAGCACATGATCTCCAACTATAAAACTACTAGAAAAAAGACCTAAGGAAAAATGTATAACATTGCTCTGGACAGAGAATTCTTGGATATGATCTCACATGCCCTACCCATAAAAACCAAAATAAGCAAACAAACAAGTGGAACTATGTAGCCCTGAAAAAGATTTTACACGCAGAGATAATAATAGAATGGAGATCAAAGTTAGGAAAGAATATTTACAAATCATACATCAGCTAAGGGCCTGATCTTAGACTACTTAATAACAACAACAACGAAACAGAGTCACATAAAACAAATGTGTAAAGGCCTTCACTAGGCATTTCTCAAAAGAATATACGCAAATGGCCAACAGGTGTGAAAAAAATTCTCAGCATTTTTATTCACCAAATAAATGCCAATTACAACCACTATGAGATGTTCTTTCACACCTATTTGGTTGACTTATCAAAAAGATGGACATCGACAGGTGTTAGTAAGGATGTGGAGCAATAGAAACTTTCATATATTGTTGGTGCTATGGCCTGTGTCTGGTTGTCCTCCTAAAGCCTCATGCAGTCAGGGGGCAGACTTCTCGACTCTGTGATTAATTCATGATCCAGCGCTGGGATTATAGATGTGAGTGCTCTTGGGCCGATGGGTGTGAGTGCTACACCTGGTCTGCGGTAGATACCCTGGATGCGGGAAGCGGTAGAAGAAAGACAGGCTTGCTCTTTGTCTCTGCCTCTTCTGCCACAGTCATGACTTCCCCACTTGCTCCTGGTTGTTTTCTGCCTCCATCAAAGTCTTCCCTCTGCCATGTGCCGCTCTGCCTTGGAGCCAGCTGAGTATGGACTGAAACCTTCACTAACTGCGAGCTAAATAAATCTTTCCTTCCCTAATTTTGAGTGCTGCGTATTTTGTCTCAGGAATGAGAGAAAAGTAACTGAGACAATTGATAATACTGTAAATTAGTAGAACTATCTTGGAAAACACTATGGAAGATGCTCAAAAATCTAAAACTAGAATTCCTCACTCTATGACTGATTTCTGAACTCCTGTATAACTACATCTTTGCGTTTATTGATTAAAGTCTTCCATTTTCTTGTCCTTTTAACAAAACTACTTCTAATCATATGATTCAGAAATCACACACTTCCAGGTCTGTATTATATTCACAGTAGCAAAGTTACAGGAACAAGTTAAGCATGTATCACTGTAGGGGGGTTTTAATAATGGCACCTAATGAAATACTACTCAGCCTTATAGAAACAGGCCACCCTATCAGTCATGAACCATGCAATAAACTTGCAGGACAAGATTCTAAGTGAAATAAGTCAGAAAGAGAAAAACAGATAACATAGGATGTCACTTGGATGTGGAAGCCAAAAATGTTAAACTCTTAGCAGTGGAGAGTAGAACAATGATAACCAGAGACACAGAGAGGTAGAAGGACAAGAACAGGGAAGACTTGGTCAGTAAGTACAAAGTCAGATAGGAGAGATCAGTTCTGGTACACTACTGCACAGTAACATGACTATAACTAATACTAGTATGTATTTCAAGAGAATATTTTTTAAGTTCTCAGCATAAAGAATTGATAATTATTTGAGGTGATAGATAATGCTAATTAATCCTACTTGGACATCCATGATGTAGTATATACATATCAAACTATCACATGATACTCTATAAATATACACAACAAAACTCTATGATATATACAACATAAATAGCATGCCTGCAATTCAAGCTACTCATAAGGCTGAGGCAGGAGGATCACAAGTTCAAGACCAGAGAACTTAATAAAACTCTGTCTCAAAGTAAAATTTTATTCTTAAATTTTTAAAAATCATCTATCTATCTATCTATCTATCTATCTATCTATTTATCTATCGATTTGGTACAAGGTCTCACTACATAGCCCAGAATCATAGTGACCTTCCTGTCTCAGCCTTCCCAGTGCTGACATTATACTCATGTGCCTCGATGCCCAGTATTGGGGCCCACATGGCACACTTGGGGTACCAGGGCTCCAGGGTCAGCATGGCAAGCACTACCAGGGATCAAACCCAAATCCTTGCTCTTCTCAGGAATGCACTTGGACCTCTGAGCTATTCCCTCAGCCCCTCAAAGTAAAATTTTGAAACTAAGCCTGGGGCTATAGCTCAGGGGTAAAGTGCTTGACTAGCATGCTTGAGGCCCTGGGTAAAGGGCAGCCATGTGAATGTGGGGAAACTAAAGAAGGCAAGAAAGGATGTACCCACAAAGCAAATGCTTAGTCTCAGGGATGAGAGATTCAAAGAAAAGGACAGATTGAAACCTAAAAAGGAAGAAAAGAAAGAACCCAGTGCTCTCAGGGAAGGAGAAGTCCCCCTATCTCCTTCCTGCTTATTCTTCCCGTATAATACACAGCTGGGCCCACCTTGCCATATCCTGGTTGATGCCAACTTTGTTAGCCCTTCCACCAAAGCCACAGTGAACATGGCACAACCGATGATGGACTGCTGTGTGCCCAGTGTAACCTTGTATAACTGGTGGTGTAGTGGCGCAAATGGAGAAATTGGTGCAGAAGTATCAAGTGGCCCTAAGGATTGCCAAGGATCCACGGCTTGAGCCATTACCTTGCACACATAAAGGGACATACTCAGACGACTGCTTAGTGCAGAGAGTAACTCAGCACAAATGTTACGTTGGGCCAGGAATGACCGGGACCTTAAGCAGAGAATCTGGAAGATCCCTGGAGTTCCTGTCATGTACATTTCCAATCACAGATACAACATCGAATGGATAATGGATGCCAGATGAGCCCCTCAGCTCTGATTCTTATAAGACAAAGTTTCTCTGTCTCCTTCCAACCAACTTTGTTTTCAGTTCATTCACCATGCTATAGAGCATGAATTATTCATCCACTTGCTGTATTATCAGCTGAGCACGGCTTAATACATTCACTTTTTTGATACTTTCAGAAAAAAAAATAAATAGCAAGTGAGAGGGCTGGCCAGATAGCTCAGTGGACTAAAGTGCCTGCTTAGGAACAGCACAGTGGCCAGGGTTCTACCCCCAGCCCGCGGTGCTGTCCCCACCCCCAGGGCACACTGAGATGGCAATTGAAACTGTGTGTGGTGGTGCATGCCTGCAATCCCAGTGCTTGGGAGGCTGAAAACAGGAGGGTCACTATGAGTCAGATCTGTGTAGGGAGACCCTGTACTAAATACCAAAGGGGGGGGGGCGGGGGAGCTCACAATAATGAACATCTAAGATATCATGTTAAATAAAATAAGGCAGGCCCATAACGCTGTGTGATTGCTCATACGAGGTCCTAAGGTGGTCAGACTCCTAGAGACAGGAAAGAGGATGCTGGCTATGAAACGCTAGAAGCAGAAAACACGGAGTGTTAGAGTTTAATGGGGAAAGAGTTTCAATTTAGAAAAATTAAAAAGCTCTGGACATGCATGCCAGTGACGGCAGCACAACAAGGCAACTGTGCTGCCGACCTCAAAACTGTACATTGAAAACTGGCTAAAGTTGTGTTGTGCATATTTTAGCATAATAAAAACTATGAGTTTCCTAAAATAGAATCATGCAAAATAAGCTGGTTTCTCTTTTTCCGTGTTGATGGGCTGGGGACTACAGGAACCTTCACAATTGTTTATCTTGAGTTCAGCAAAGCGTCTGCAGATGTCTCGGGTGCCCGGACAATGGAGACCTGATGACAACCCTTCTTGGTAGAACCAAGCTAGTTAAGAAAATGCAAGTTGCTACTTTGTCCCCGTGTTGCATCTCAACTCGGGCTACCGATTAGAATCACTAGATAATTAAAAATAAAATCGCTCCCAACTCATCTTTTCTAAATGCACATCTCAGAGAGGTCCAGGCCTCAGGACTTAGAGGAGTTCCCAGCCAACACTAATGTGTGGCTCAGAACAAGGAAGGAAGGAAGGAATTTGTGGCACTTCAGATTACTCCACCTTGGGAAACAGCGATCCACAGTGGGAAAGACTGAAAACTAGTCAGTCTCCCTTTGGGTTCCCACTTCTCCCCTTCCCGGTATGAGCTCCGGAAGCTCTGGCACATCACGTGACTTCTCAGGCTTGCTCACTTGTGTGGACGGAGGATTCATAGTGCTTCCCTAATTCTGCTTAGCGGAAACTCCTCGAGACACATCTAGGGCGGCACACATTTCAGAATTTCCTTCTATTTTGAGCTTGAAGGGTAATTCCATGCTGTGTATATGACATATTTTCTGTATCCATTCACTTGTTTGAAAGACAGTTAAGGGTGTGGGGTTTTTTACCCCCTACAGATTGGCTATTATTAAAACAGTACTGCAATGAGCATGGTACTACAGATATTTCTTTGGTATAATGATTTTAATTATTTTTGGATAAATATTCAGAAGTGATAAAATAGGATCATGTGATTTTTTTTTAACTTTATGATGAATCTCTGAACTGTTTTCCGTGAATATTTCGCATTCACTTCTACATCCTTAGGTACAAGAAGTCAATTTTCTCTGCAACCTACGAAAAGATTCTTTTATTTTTTAATAACAGACACTCCGGCAGGTGCAAGGTGATATCTCCTTGTGGTCTTCATTGGCATTCTTGGATGAGTGACATTGAGGACATTACACTAAGTGAATGAGCCAGCCACCGAAAGACAAATATTGGATGAATCGTGTGCATGAGGTTTTCGGAACAGAGAAATGCATAGAATTAACCAGCAGGATAGTGGTTTCTGAGCCTGACGGGGAAGGAAATATCGAGTTGCCAAAGTTCATAAGTTTTCAATAAGCTGTAGGGACATCTTGTAAAATGTCACTCATGTAGATGACAATACTATACTGTACACTTAAAATTCTGTTAAGAGGGTGGATGTCATATTAAACATTTTATTAGCACATGTTTGCAGTCTATAACAGTCACATTCTTCTCAGCGGATTTGTATATACACGTAACACACCATAATTCTTTCCTTTTTTTCTATCCCCTTCCCCCCTCCTCCCTCCAATCCTATTTCCATTCCCTCTATTTCCCAAGTTCCCTCCAGTTTCCTTTTTCTTTGCATCCCTCTTTCCGCTCCCTTGCCCCATCCCTGGTTCCCCTCCCCACTTGAAGGAGTTCCTCCTACTACCTGTGTCTCTGCTCCCATGCCTTAAGTTTATCCTTCTATAAGACAGAGAAGTATCCCACTGTACACAAATATCACATTTTGTTTATCTGATCATCTGTTGATGGACATCTAGGCCATTTCCAAGATTTAGTTATTATGAATTATGCTACTATAAACATGGGCATGTATATAGCAGCATGGTATAATGACTAGCTTTTTCTGCAAGATATACAGGAGAGGAATATGTGGATGAAATGGAATCTGTAGTTTAAGTTTTTTGAGACTCTCCATGCAGCTTTCCATAGTGGTTGTACCAGTTTGCACTCCCGCCAACAATAGAGAAACATTTTATTTTCCCCACAGCCTCACCAGCATTTATGGTTGCTTGCTTTCTTGATGATAGCCACTCTTTCTGGGGTGAGATGGAAGCTCAACCAACAGAAAATTTTCAATAAAGTGGAAAATATGGTGGAGTTTTTAAAAAAATTTTCAGTGTGGACTGAAGTAATGAGAGGATCTGGGAGGCTCAGAGGAGTTTGCAGAGTCTTGAATATGTGGGTAAGATGAAGCAATGAGCAATAGTTAACCATTTGAAATAGGCAGCAAGTTCCAGGCAGCAGCACAGCATCAGGTAAGGAGGAACTGCTCCTGGGAGGGCAAAGAACAATAGAATTGGCAACCCCCCCCCCACCCAACATAGCTTCTAGACTCAGATTCGTATAAACAGCAATCTGGAGAAGTTAAGTAAAATCTCTCTTGTTACTCCGTTGAAAACATTCGCAAATCAGCCAAAGAACCTTGAAACACATCTGGAAGACAATTCTACTCATTCCACTCAACCCATTCTACCAGTATGTCCTCAGGGCCAAGCACTTTCATGGGAAGCTCTAGGAAATACAACAGATCATAAAAGCTAGGAGGCTCTGATCAAAATCACTGGAGGAGTACCTGCAAAAAACATGAATTGGCAGGTGATGAACAAATGAGCAAAAAGAAAGGGCCATCTGGAGGGCCAGGCCACATGAGAGCCAAAACTTCAAGAGAAAAGATGGAGCTTCTTCTTAAGCCAATGACAGTGCTTAGTGTTGAGCTGATAGTGTTAGGAGTTTCTTCTACTATCATTAAAATGAAGTAATAGCGCTTAATGAAATAAAGCACATGTGTTTCTCAGTTCTGAATAAAATTAGGTCTTGATAAAACAATATTATGTGGCTAACGT
The DNA here is from genome assembly GCA_004027025.1 of Myocastor coypus. NCBI lineage: Eukaryota > Metazoa > Chordata > Mammalia > Rodentia > Myocastoridae > Myocastor > Myocastor coypus. Next base: position 68,134 of record PVJA010000976.1, read on the forward strand.
ACCTTCAGTGGGAAGCGCATCTCATACACCTAAGCCACCCAACATCATGGTTTCATAGCACAGCACCCTGCGGGGGTCAGCTGTGTCCCTCACGCTCACTGGGTGGACGAGAGATGTGGCCGCTACCTCCACGCAGCTGATCAGACCACCTTTCACTAGCCTGGGAAGAACGACTAAGGCGTTCCAACTTCCCAATACAATACAGTTTTTACTGAGTGTTTGTTGCTCTTAAAGGACCATAAAGTGAAAGACTCTCGTATGTCTACCCACCATTAAATAGGGGACCATCTGTACAATGGAATGAGATGGCTACCCTAAAGCTGGCCAAAGCAATGTTGTACTAAATACTGGACCACTCTGAATGTCTAGATTTTGCTATAGTTCCCAGATCATATAATTAAATAAGCTCACAGTGAACCTCATAAAGTGAAGGACAGCTAGAGAAAGGCAAAAGCCATAAGTACACTCTCTGAAAAGAATATGGTAATGGATCGAGGGTGGAGCTCAAGTTTAAAGTACTGACATCACATGTTCAAGGCCACTGGTTCAATGCCCAGCCCTGGAATTATACATATATCAAATATTTTCTTGTCAGGATAGGATTATGGAGATTGGGAAAAATTTCCTCTTAGACTGATTTTAATTCTTCTGTGAAAAGAAAAAAGGGAATAGGAGGGCAGGGGTGAATGGAGGAACAGAGAGATTGATTGATTAATTAATTCTATGCAAATAACTTACACTAATATAACCCATGAAGCCATCTCAGCCTGTGAGGTTAAGGATATATACAGAACCATGACTCTGACTGGGTCATCCTTTCTAAGACCCACAAGTAAGCCAAAGTGTCTTGAAAATTACATTTTCCACATCACCTGAGCTAATATGCTAGCGTAATGTGGACTATTATAAATCTGACTTTCAAAGGGGGTGTTTCCACCTGCATTTCTCAATGTGGAAAATTAAGCCAATCCTTTTGAACTGATTGACTGCAGACACAAAACCCGTAGGGACAAGGGTGAATTTTCTGGCTCCCTAGGCTGTCTTGGAGGGAGTACATTGTGGATGTCCTCTTGGGAAGCGGTGACGCAAGGCTGCCATTAAAAAGCCAAACATCACGTGCAGATCTGCATGCGCCACGCATTCATCTGACTCGGACTAGGGTGTCTGTGGGCTTCTCTGTAGCTAAAGGTGGATGGCCACAGCCTCTTGTTTTGTGTTTGAGGGTTGATGCCGTGGAGAACTAGAGTCCTGCGGGAGATACAGGCATACAGATTATGCACAATAGGTGTTTGTTTAAAAAGAAAAGATGAAGAAGGGTAAGATGACTCAGAACAAGGTCAAGAAAGAATCACAATTTTGTTTTCATTTTCATCCTCAATGTATTCACTCGACAGCTATCTCAGGGCTGTCTGAGCTAAGGGGCCTCTGGTAGTTCGCGTTCAACCCCAAGCATTTTAAATAAATGCCTGCAGACAGTTTTCCAAGGAATGAAAAGAAATAGGTGAATGCCCCACTGGGAGAAGAAAATATGGATTATTTCCCAAGAAGCAAGGCTGTTTGATGTGAATTGAACAGGAGCAGGAAGTGAGCAGCCCCTGCCCGCCCTACTTCTTCCCTTTGCAGCCCACAGCTGGTCTCAAGTGCAGGCCGAGGCCTTTGACGTTAGGCTCCTTCTCCTCCCCCACCCTTTCCTCTTCCCATTTCTTGCTTCCACGAGCCAAGGGCATTGTTTTAATCACCTCCAAGGAGGCTTGGGGCGGGAGACAGGGGCTGAGGAAGGGAGGGGACAATGCCTTAGTTGTTCTTAGACAAAGGCAGAGAAGGACGCGATGAGAGGGAGAGTCACCAAGAGGACAGGGCTCGAGCCTCATCTGTAATGCGGAGCCTGGCGTCCCCAGATGTTTCCAGCACCATCATCCTCCCTGCAAGAAAAATTGGATTAGTCACCGTCTCGTCCCCTAATGGACACACTCTGTGCTCTTTAGAGCTTCATTTACTGGGTTAATAGTGCTTTGCCTGAGTTCCCTTGCCATGGGAAAAGGAAAAAAAAAAAAAATGTAAGAAGAAATATTCAGGGTGCAGTCCACGACCACTGACACGAGTAATATCGTATTCATCACAGACAGACCTCGTATCTCATTACTACTGAAGAGCTGCCCCCAGGCACCAGAGCCTGGCCAGGCCAGGCCTCTCATGTGGAACCGTTCAGGTATATTGTGAAATGATTTAATGCGATAATAATGTCCACTTTGCGAGATAGATTATGTTTTTTATAGTGGCTGATGGTTAATGAATGATACATTAGCAAACATCACTAAAACATTATTGGGAGATCAGATGCAGATACGGAGCGCTCTTCTTCCCGCTACTTCTTGGCTTTCTACCCACGCGTTCCCCACCACCCTCCCCCCACACCGATGCCTAAAGTCGGAAAGCAAAGGGGCTTAGAAGAATCAGAAAAAAAATCTTAATTCATTTAAAAGAAAAAAAAAAAAATCTCGTCTGTGCGTGTTCCTGCATCTCAGCTTCTCTCCTTCAGCAGAGAGAGGGATGCATACTAAAAGTGCACAAACATGACCTGAAATAGCTCTTCTTAAATCAAATGAGAATCAATAAAAGTATGAACCTGAACAAATACATTATATGTTGACCCAGTTTATTAGATGAAGCCGTTTACCCTGATTTGATTTATCTGGCAATACACAGCTCCACTGTGAAATGAGATAAGACGAGCCCATACGCCTCACGCTCCGCGGCGCCACGGCGCTGCCTCCAAGCGCGGCCGAAGTAGGGCCTGGTGGCTCTCCCAGCACAAGTCCCGGCAACCCGCAGCTGGTCGCTCTTCTCCTAGCTGCTTCCTGGTGGGGCCAACCCCAGCCTGGGAGCACAGCCTCCGAGTAGATGGATGTCACCCGCCATCCTAGGCCTCGTCTCGGCGGCTGAACCACTGAGGAGAACAAGCGCGTCCACAGGTGCGTGAGCCCGGTCACACCCGATGAGGAGATTGAGAGGGACCCTCGCGGCTTTGCCTTCTTCTCCTTCTCATACTGGCCTGCCTTAAGCAGATGTTTCCCAAATTGTTCTCATTTTGTTTGCGTTCATTTGAGAATGCAGATCCCACCTGTCTCCCAGGACCCAGTGCCACCATCTGCGGGCCTCATCCAGAAGGTAAAGAGGGGCGGCAGTTATAGAAGCCAAGCAGTGCACCTCCCCAGGGGGTAGGAGGACAGATCCTGTCATTCTGAAGTTTTCCATCCACATCTACAATCCAGATGCCCAGAGCCGCTGAAGTCATTACAGAAACACAAAAGGAGAAGAAAGAGAGCGGATTTTTCTCATGAAAGATTTGTTAGAAAGGAATAAGCGAGTATGAGCTGGCCTCATTCCTGCCCTGGCTCCACAGATTACCCAAGCCATCAATCCACTCACGGCCCAGAATCTTCTCTGTGCCCCTCCCACACGCATCTCCAGACTCCAGTGTGTGGTACACTGAGCCACCGAAGAAAGTGGTCAGGCAGGAAGCTGAAGGAGCCCGCGTCAGCACAGGCATCGCCGACAGTGCTGGCGAGGTCTCACTCATCTCAGCTCCTCTGGGAGCGTGGCCACTGAGCAGAGGGAGCAGCGGAACATGACATCAGCGGAAACTGTGGGCAACGTCGCAGGCTGGCGCCAAGCATCACCCTTGCCCTCTCCTGAAATGCCACAAAAATAAAGGAAATAAAATCAGCTCCCAGGGATAAAGAGGGTGAGAGAATTAGCACATGGACAAGATAACAGCTGGGGAGCGCGAGTAAGAGGTAACTGCCACCGCAGAACAGCGAACATTACTCTGCAGGTAGAACATTCAAATGCAGCTCCCTCCGAAGCAGACCACACGGATTCAGTTGCTGAATAAATTCCCCTGAAGAGGTTCCAGGTGCCAAGCACAGCAGTGCAGGGTAGAGCACCCTAGAAGCAGAACGGCAACAGAAAGCCTGGGCTACTGTTTGGATCTAGAATGTTCCTCATAGGCCCCTGGGTTAAGGCGTTGACTGCCAGCCTAAGGGCCTCCTGAGAGCCGCAGAATCCTCAGGACATGGAGCCTCGTGTCAAGCAGTCAGGGCCTTGGCACACTGAACAGGACTGTGGGACCCAGCTGCTTCCTTCTCTGCTTACGTTCTGGCCGCTCCTTCTTATACCCTCTGCTCCACACACACTCCCTGCCTGGCCTTCTGCCCCACCACAGGCTCAGAGGTAACACGTCAACCAACAATGGCCTGAGGCCAGGAGACAAGATCATCTTTCCTTCATCTAAGATTATTTTTCTCCAGGGCTTAAAAGTACGGGAATAGAATTCAGAAACGCGCCGTAAAGAATGAGGAATGTGGGCTTGTATCTCAGTTACTTTTTACTTTGCTGTAACAAAATACCTGATGCTTCCAATTAAGGAAGGAAAGGTTCATTTAGCTCAAAATTAGCACAGGTTTCAGTCCATACTCACCTGGTTCCAAGGCAGAGTGGCACATGGCAGAAGGCAGCTGTTCACAGCGGGGAAAAACAGCTAAGGGCACAGAGCAAAGGGAGCAGCTAGCAAGCCTCTCTCCCCTCTTTACACTGTACAGCAGATCGCCCACCCCAGGGCAGGGATAGCGCTCATATCCATAATCCCCACGTTGGATCAAGAATTAATTATAAACTCTAGAACCTGCCCCACAACTGCATGAGGCTTTGAGGGGACAACTAGACACAAACCATAACAGTCTGGGAGGCAAGTAAATACACATTATAGGTGGAGTGTGGATAACCCTGCCATGTCTAAAGGATTGACTAATACAGCCTTCTAGTATTCACAAACTCTTAAAACAATATGCAAAATGTAAGAAAGTAGTTAACGGTAAACAAGGGAATCCTAGTCAAGAGGGAGGGTCTACCTTTCCTCTTCATCAGATTTGTCTCTGAACCGAAGATGGCTTAAAGCTGGGCAGATGGCTTTCTCTCCACTTCGGCCTCTGCTGTGTTAGTCAGCTTTCTGTGACTGTGAAAATTTACTTTAAATAAACTTAGAAAAAACATATCTTTTTCATCGCAGTTCTAGAGGCTTCAGTTCATGGCACCAGGCCCCTTCACTTTGGGCTGCAATGGGCCAGCATGCTGCAGGCAGAGGGGGGAGTGTGATAGAGGAAGCCCACTGGCCTCAAGGCAGCCAGGAAGAAAAGCGGAGAAAAGCGAAGAGGACAAGGTCTCTGAGTCCCTTCAAGGGCTCCCCCAGTGACATTGCTTCCTACCTTCCACAAGGCCTCACCTCCTAAAGCTTGCACCACTGCCCACAAGCACTGCAGGCTGGGAACCAAGCCCCTAGAGCAGGACTCGCTGAAGGACAATTAAGATCCAAGCCACAGCGCCCTGGGGACATCAATCGGCCTTTTCTCACTCACTGGCTGCTTAGGGCCTCTTCTCACCACAGAACCCCATCAAGAGCCTTTGTACAAACCATTCTTTGTCCTAAATATATAGCAGGTGGCATTTTTCCATGCAGGTTCTATTTCAAGGCTCCCAGATTCCTTTATTTCTCAAATTTTCCATTCAATAATTTTGAACCACAGTTGACCCCAAACGACTGAAGCTGTGGAAGATGAGACTTTGGATGAGTAGGAACAACCACAAGCTTCTCTCTCCTTTCCTTCTTCCTCTTTCTCTTTCTTCCTCCAGCTCCTGGATCAGAACATCTTCCTCAGGAAAACTATGCTGACCACCCTCAAACACACTATCAATTCTAGTCATACTTTGAAATTCTCTTTGGAAGCTATGCCTGTGCTCTTGAGATCCTAGGATTAATGTCTCTCCCCAGTGTACGTTATAAATAGCCATGTGTATATTCTCTCTCCTCACAATTCTAATAACTCAGCACAGTAGCTATGCATAAAAGGCACTAGGAGGGCCAACAAGATAGCTCAGAGGACTAAGCACCTGGTTATGCAAGCAGGAGACCTGGATTTGATCCCTGGCACCATATACTGCGCTGGTACTGCACCCAAGCATGCTGAGCCAGCCACTGAGACTGAGCGTGATGGTGTACAACTGTAATCCCAGCACTAGGGAGACTGAAAACAGGACGATCACTATGGCCTGAGCTGCATAGTAAGAACCTGTGCCAAACACATATATTTTTTGAAGAAGCAAAAGACACTTAGAATGTGCTGACTAAGGGTCAGGGCTATAGTTCAGTGGCAGAATAGATACTTAGCACGCATGAGGCTCTGGATTCTATTTTCAGAACCGGCAGGGGAAAAATAATCCATGGATGGATGCATGGAAAAGTGGAAGGATGGATGGATGGATGGATGGATGGATGGATGGATGGATGGGTGGATGGATGGATGGGTGGGTGGATGGATGGATGGATGGATGGGTGGATGGATGGATGGATGGATGGATGGATGGGTGGGTGGGTGGATGGATGGATGGGTGGGTGGATGGATGGATGGATAGATGGGTGGGTGGATGGATGGATGGATGGATGGATGGACAAAATCACAAAATAAGAAATAACTGAAGTTGACGTTTTAATAGAGAAATCTGATTCTCCCATACTATAAAACCGGAAAGAATTTTCCCATAAAAGTGTGTGCCTCTCAGCCTTGAAACTCATACTGTATAGCATGTGGAAGGACAAGGGACACCTGGCCCCAGACAAGGGACATCCAAGACCCTTCCTCACTACCTCATTGTCAGAGCCCAAGAAACAGAGAGTGAGTAGCAATATGTAATGATGCCTTGATGGGAAGCGGTTCAGAAACTGGTAGTCAAATGGTATTTTAAATGTCTATGTACATATCAGCAAAGAACTTGTCTTGTTTATTTTAAAGATTATTTTTATACTTCTTTATATTATTTTTATACTTCTTTCTATTCTGTATTATCAAACCTAACAAAGAGTCCTAAGGCATTAATGAAGACAAGACACTGATTTGGGAACAGACCATTAGGACTCTATGAAATTCAGAAGTTAATTTTACTCATATTATTTGGTGAAACTGCTGAAAGGTTACAACTTTTCCAGCAGTACACCTAAATCAAATCTACCTCTTTCCCCTGGGGTGGGTAGACGCTGACACTGACTGCCATTACGCCTTTCCTCAAATATCAATCTGGAGGACTTTGCTAACTTTACATCAACCACTGTTTTGCGCTCAGACATAGGACTGGTTTCAAGACTCACTATGTAACGGGAGCCACTGTGGACCAGTTATCCGGATGTCTAGAAACAGCTCCAGAAGACCAAGTTGTCTGGGACTTGCACCTTTGCTTTGCATGACACAACCACCACCTTCCTGTGGTTTGGCGCGGTTTGATTTGGTTGGGCTGGGTTGAGTTTTGCTGTGAGACAGGGTCTCATTATGTGGGTCAGGCTACATAGTGAGCTTACTAACTCAGCTACATAGTGCTGAGATTATAGGCATGCAACACCACGCCGGACCCTTCCTTTAAGCTACCTCTCTGTACTGTCCAGCAATATTCTAGTACAGAGAAAGCTAAGAAGCACCTCTCATATTAAGTTTATTGTTTTTCCTAAACTCAAAATATTTCTGTACATTTTCAGAAAGCACGAAGTATTTGAAGCCACTAGAGTTTTGCCCATGTTTGACCTTGAGCAAGTTTTCTAATCCTTCTGAACCATGAGGATAAAATTTTCTGCTTCACAGTTTTGAAGCAGTAAATTCAATTAGGTATGTACCATCTTTACCAGAGTGTAAAATGTGGATGAACCGAAGACAATCCTGATTTTACCAGAAAAGATTTTAGCCAAAGAAAAATGAGTTTCATGGTACACATATTCAAATTTTCATTCCACTTCATTTTGGAGAGCAAAGATATGGCTTGTTTCATTTTAATGTATTGATATTATTAGATTTATACCATAGTCGGAAATCCAGTAAAAAATCAAGGTTTTTTTTTCCCAGTGCTTTATTCAGTCTATATGCATCATTTTTTCCTATCTTTCTTTGTAGCAATCTTTGATGTTTAGTTAAGTACAGGTTCCCAAAGATTAAGAATTATGGTTTCAGGGACGGCGGTATAGCTCAGCAGACTAAGCACTTGCTTAGGTAAGGGCAGGGGTCAGGGTTTGGTCTCTGGCACTGCACGCCACTCCAGCCCTGCTCCCGGGCATGCTGAGCCAATAGTGGAGTCTGGGTGTGGTGGCACACTCCTGTAACCCCAGCACTAGGGAAACAGAAATTAGGACAGTCACTATGAGTCTGAGCTGCATTATGAGACCATGCACACACACACACACACACACACACACACACACACACACACACACAAAGAATTATATTTTCAAATTCCATCATATTAGAGATAAAAGCAGTGATATGTGTGACAGCTTTTAGGATACCTCCTAGAAGAGATGGCTTATGTCCACCGTTGCTTTTATCCTTCTCCATTCTCATTCTGGATGCATGAAAACTATTACATAAAGTGAGGCCCAGGATGCCTTGGTAGACCTTGGGGCATCAGAATAAGCCTGGTAAATCAGTGAAAGAAAAGGATCCGGGTCCTGGATGAGCCTAAAGTTACTGGGCCAGACTGTAGAGTCCAGCCAGGTGCTCTTTTGACAGAGAGAAGAAAAAATTACTGCCTGTAATAAGATGCTATTTAGGATTTCCTGTGGCATCCAGTGGAACGAAGCTCTACTTATTACATTGTCATTTCCGGTTCCCTTCTACGACAGTGTTTCCTATGTCTAGAAACATTCTCTATATTTCTTCTCTTCCACATTTTGTGGCTGGTAAAGAAAAAGCCACACACTGTACTCTGTAGAACGATTGTGAGGACAATATGCAATATGTCAACTTTCAAAAAAGGAAAGTAATGTTGATTTAAAAGTGTAAATGTTTAATTGTTTGATCAGTCTTATATATCTATATGTATTAATCTAAACTGATCTGATGATGAAAATATGTAATATAACCATTGTTAAATTTAAACAATAAAAATATAAAAAAGAAAAGGCTTCTATATTCATCTGTCACCTATCATTTTAAAGTTCACAATACTGAAACTGAATGTCCATAAAAACTAGTCACTTCCAAGTTTTAAGTTGTACTAGTAACATTGCTTATAAATGTTATAAGAATTATCTCTCATCACAGGAACAAAATACCTGACACCTACAACTTAAAGTAGGAAGAGTTTGTGTTTGGCTCACAGTTTCGGAGGCTTCAGTCCAGAACCGCCCTGCTCAGAAGCACATTCACCATGCCAGTAAAACTAGTACGATGTGGATGATGGAAGGTCTGATCCAACATAGGCAGTAGTCATGAGCCCTGGGACCATGTGTGCAGTGGCCTCTGAGTACCTACAGGGTTCAGCATGGAAATAAACTCCAGGGGAACAATTTGTCAGGTGGCCTAACTTAAACAGAGAGTCCAGGGTATCTCTGCTCAAATATTTTACAGTTTTGAACCTTTGAGTCTGGGGAGTTGATGAGTCCCGAAATGTCAGCAAGCCATCTTTCTTGTAGTCCTGATATAAAATCATTGGTGTGTTTTTAATGATGCTACCATAGCAACTACATCCTCTCTGGCTTTGCTTTCACATATGGTTCTTTGGAGGACAAAAATTAACTTTTCAAATTCCCTTACTTGGCTTATCATCTTCATGTTCACTATAAATCTGGATAGCCAGAAGCAGCCAGCGGTACCTATACCACCACCTGAACAGTGGGCTTCTTTGAGATTTTCCATTACATTGGTTAGTCTACCCCTTTTAAACTGAGTCTCCCACCATATCTTAGGACATAACATAAACACAGTATAGCCAGTTTTTCCCCAGAATAAGAAATGCATCAACTGTTCTCTGTTCCCTAATAATACTGATTCCCATCTTAAACCTCATCCACCTGGTCTTGCTTCTCTGCATCCTTGATGGCCTTCTAGTTTTCTGAACTCCTGCCACAATTCCCATTAATTCCTTCTTCTGGTGTTGTAGGGTTTTTCAAGCCTGCCTCTCCAATTTTTTAAAATTCCTCCTACAAGCCAATGCCAAATGCTTCTGAACCACATGATTAGATATATTTCTGACAATGACCTACCTCTCTGACATCAATATTCCATATTAACCAACTTTTGCACAGCTTGGGCAAAACACATAAAGAACAGTTTATGTTGGACCACTGTTTCGGAAGGTTCAGTCCATAGCTGGCTGGCTCCAAGGTAGAAGCATCATGACAGAAAAGCATGGAGGGGCAAAGGAGTTCGCTTCAGAGTGCACGGAAAGAGCAGCAAAGAAACATTCTCCAAAGGCAGGTTCCTGGTGCCCCGCCTCCTATATCTGAACCTCATCTCCCAGCAGCATACTCAGCCATTCACTGTATCAATCCACTGATGAGTGTGACACAGCTGTGATCCAATCGCCTTTATAGGAGTTTCTTAACTCAGTCAAGTTGACAATTAAAGACTGGCGCACTCATCTATAACTGATGTCCATGAAGAGGAGAGGCAGATGGAGATGGTAACCACTCACCCAGGACTCTGGAGACGTCTGCCACCCCAGAAAGAGCACAGCTAAGAGTACAGTATATCTGAGCACGGTTGCCCTACAGGTAAAGAAGTGCCATGGGTTTCTGACAGGAAGTAAACCATATCTTGGTGGTCTCTGGTACCACTATGAACAGTTTCACCTTCATTATTGCTCTTATTTTGGTGACGGTTGATCTCAATTATCAACTTCATTGAACTGGAGACACCTAAAAAATTGTAGTAACACAACTCTGTGTCTGTGGGAAGGTTTCCAGAGAACATTAGCACGTAGGCCATTGAAATGGTGGATGGGATGTCGGTCTTCAATATAAAAGGTACCATCCAGAGGTCAGTGACTCAAATAGAACACAGGCGGGAGAAGGAGGAAGCCAGGCAGTGTGTGCAAGCTCCATTCTTCTTGAATGAGCGCATCTTCTGCTGCTGCCATCACCCAGGGACAGTGTGCTCTGGCTTCTGTAGCCTTTCAACACGGACTCCCACCAGCCACTCTCCACGTGCCTCTTCCAGGCCTTCAGCCTCAGACTGTAGCTGTGTCCTCATGTTCTGAGGCTTCCAACTCCTTGTACCGAGCAGCTACTGGTGTCTCTGATTTCTAGCCTGCAGACAGCCATCAGGAAGTTATTCAGCATCTGATAAATCTCATTTTATAATTACACTAATTCAGTTCCTCTAAAGAACGTTGACCCATGTATGTTGTCATGATTTCTTAAAAGCCCAAACATCACGCAGATAGGGGCTGAGTGGCTCTTGTAGCACTTTCAAGGGCTACGGTGCACACCCAAACTTACACCCTGGAACAGCTGGCGGCTCCTAGCATGGTAAGCCTATCAGGTTTGTCTTCCTGCCTGAATTATTTCCCTCACTGGGGCAACAAATGCGAAGGTATTATCTAAAGAGTTTCAAGGCGGTAGCCAGTGTGCATTGCGTATTGGTGATGCAGCGGCCCCCATCTCCAATCCATCGTAATTCTAGATGTCTAAACACGTGGACGCTTGGCAAGCTGGCCACTTGTGTCGCATTAGCATGCACGCTTTTGCAATGAGAAAAGAATGGTAACGTAGGTGTGTGGAAGGCTTGCCTCTGTCCTTCGGTCTCCTGCCCATCTCCAAGAAGCCGCTCAGATGTAAGAGGGCAAAGGTCAGCCCACAGTCATGGCCGGATCATTTATTTGCATAATAATTTTTTCTCTGGCTTTGTTTCCTGTTATTAGAAACAATAAGCCCAGAGAGAAGATGTTATGAGAATCAAAAGAGATAGTGTACGGCAAAGAGCCTGAGTCTCTCTGAACTTTACCCTCTCCCAGCAGACTGAGCCAGAAGTAGAAGTGGGCGTGATCTTTCCTCAGAAGCTGCGGTTCGATCTACCTAGTTTGTGGTAGTCATTATGCTCAGACTAAAGAAGACAGAAGTCTGACCTTCTCTGTTTTGCCATTCCCTTTTCAGTGAATGCTTGTCCATTTTGCCAGAGCACCTTCTATATGAGTGGGCACAGTTGCTGATACAATGTCTGTCCTCTAGCCAATTTTGCAGAAAGACTCTGAGTGAATGAATGAATGAATGAATGAGTGTCCTATGGAAAGCTCACTTGTTTTCTTAAACTCTTTCAGGATGATTGATGGCAAACTGATTTAGTATTCCATCAATAATGCAAAATAATCTCTATCCCTGTTTTCCCCGTCAACCTGGTAAGTGATGCTGCCCACCAGAGAACCAGGACTTTGATAGTCAGCAGAGGGAATAATCATACAAATGCGATGTTGACACACAGGAAGAAGAGTGTGGTTCAAAGTATTATTTCCTAAAGTAAAAACAGGGCCACAAAGTCTTGAGCACCTCTCCTGTGGAAAGAGGGGTCCGAGCCTCTGTCCTATGAAACTGGGTAGGCTATGTAGAGGCTGTGAGAAACTGGAAGCTTCTTCTTTCTCCCCTGGAACGCTCTGTGGCAGCCCAGAGCTGCCACGAAAGCCATACAGGACCATCTCCACCCTGGAGAGGTCAGGCAGACGGCCCACTCAGGAGCCTTAGTTGAGTCCAGTCTTCGGATCCCCTCTACTATATCAGTTTCCTGTGACTGCTGTGCAAATTGCCTAAAGCTTGTTGGCTTAAAACATGAACACACACACACACACACACACACTTGCTTTCTTGTAGTTCTGGAGGTCAGAAGTTCACCATGTCAGCAGAACGTCACTCCATCCAGGGTTCAAGAAGAGCACCTGTCGTCTGTTCTGTGCCTTTTCCAAGTCACAGCAGCCTGTCATAAAACGTATTTTGTCATTACTCCTGTGGTACCTTCCTCTCTGCACTTAAATCTCTCTCCCTCTCCTGGAAGAGCAGCTCTGAGACCTTTAGGTCCCACCTAGATAATTTAAGAACATCTCCCTATTTGAAATCCTTAACTTAACCATGCCTATAAAGTCCCTTTGCCATATAAGCTAGCATCCTAAAGCATTGGTGTCTAGGGCTTGGATATTTTTGGAATCATTATTCCACTACGACAACCTTCAAGGCAGCAGACCTATGAAGGAAATTGTCTTGGATCCTCCAGAGAAGATCAGAGTGCTTTAGCCTCCACCAACAGACTGAGGTGAGGTGACCCCTAAGTCACCACCGGCAATGCCTCAAGGGACAGCAGAACCATCCAACAGAACTCTGCCCAAATTCCTGACCCATAATGAGATGATGAATGCTGTGAGCAACTGAAATTTTAGAGTAACTTGTAAGAGCCAGTTAGGACATTACTGATGAATCTGGGTGATCCGTTGCACTCTCTGTGCACAGGTTCATCTTGTGATAGCAATGCCCATCACTGGGTTAGCTGTCAAGGTCAAGAATACTTGGAGGATTATTCTGGCTCCCTCCATCACCACTGATCCAGCCAAGAGCAGCAAAGGGAATCAATGCTCTTTTCTCATGAAAAGAATTCTGTGCAGGTAAAAACACTCCTGAGTATCTTCCCTATTTCCCCACAAGACTCTCTTTTGCCCCCATTTTCTTTATCTTTTCCCTCAAAGCCTGAAGTCAGGACATACTAGAGCAGGACTGATGTGTGGATCTGAGGAGAAGCATTTCAGTTCCCTTTTTACCTCGCTTCGGTCTCTGCCTTCTATGCTGGAGCAAGCTGGCCACATACCTGCCTGACAGCTGCCGCTGCTGCAGTGCTTCTTCCCACCCCCAGCTCCACTGGGTCCTTCTGTGGGCCTGGACATGCCTGTCAGGGTGTTTTGAATATTGCAAGAGATGAGTTGTCCTAATAGCCTCTGCCCTTCTTCTATCGCTGTGGGAACAAGACATGCTTTCTAATTTTCTTGTTTGGGAGGCTGAAATCCTTGATGCTGACTCTGAAACATGCTGGGTTAATAAACACTCCCAAACAGTTTAAAGCACTCAAGAGTCTGTTTAAAATTACAAAGGACTTTCCAGAAGAATTACCAAGTTTGTTTACTGGAGCTTGACTCAGGACATTTTGTTCCTGTGATGTACTTCATTTCTTCATGGGCACAGATCATCACGCATTTACTTAGACATTTATGTCTCTGGGAGTAGGGAGAAAACAGGACATCAGGATGGAGGTAGAATGTCCTCACAGACAACAGAGGAATTCCAATGTCCATCACTCTCATCCCTGAGCTTATGCCAACACCCCACCCCCACTTCAGATTCATAGCTGACAGAGGTTTGGGCAATCTCATGCCAGGACACTTCAAGAAAGCATGGATGATTTACTCATGAGCTTGTGGAGAGGCAGAGGTATATTGAGAATGAGCATAAAAAGTAGTATTTGTTGAACGAATGTCCAGGGACAGTTTCATACCCCCAGAAAACTGTCACACTTCTATGGTCTGAAGTCTACCTACTGACTTTCAAACTAAACCAAAGTCATTTTGATTAATGGCTCTTTGCTATCTTTTCTCCCATCTGAAGCAATATCTATTGGGGTCAGGGAGTGTTGAGAGTGAAGGATAATTTCTCTTTTATCAGCTTTCAACCTGCCTCAATTCTGCCTAACCGAAATATTTAGAGCACAACATATATGCCAATCTTGTTTTAGGTCTGGGGTATGAAGTGAACAGAGCTAGTAGGACCAACCACCCTGGTTTACCTGGGGCTGAGGGGTGACTAGAACACTGAATTTGAAGTGGCAAACACAGGAAAAGCCCACAAAATCAAGTACAAGTTGGTCATCCTTCTGCTTTAGAATATTAGCAACATAAATAGAAAATGAATAGTGAACATAGCATTCCAACTGTGAGATACATTGCAAAGAGACAGGAGACAGAAGTTCTAGTGTGAATGGCTTAGGAAAGTTTCTTTCCGAACACAGATACCTAACTTGATATTAAAGGAGTCCCTAGAAGTGAGCTAATAATGCGAAGGGAAAAGTGTTCCAAGAAAATTCACACAACATGTGAAAGTCTTGGCACTAGAGAAAGCATGGTGTATATAAGGAAGTAGGAAATGTCCTTGTGACTGGAGTCCATACAAAAAAAAAAAAGAAAGAAAGAAAGAAAAAATGGCCCCTGGCCATTCTGCGATGTGCTCTGTTCACATTTTGGTTGGCCTTTGGTATCTGTGGGGACTGATTCCTGGACCCACATAATCTTTGGGTGCTCAAATCCATTATATAAAAATAGCAAAGCCTGAGAGAATGTTTTGTTTCTAGGTGACTCTCCTTAGGCACACTGTACATCATTGATCACTTTCCTCTGCAGCCCCATAATCTCCTTGAACAGGAAATACAGGACTCCATTGAATTATAGGCTGTTACAGTACAGGTTCTTTTATGTCCTGTGTTCTCACTGACCTGGTATAAAAAGGAAAGCCATATTAATATGCTGAGTTGTAAAAGGTTCCAGTCAACAGCTTCTGATAATGCCAGATAAGCTGATAATCTGCTACTGCTGTGGACTATTGGACTATAAATGCAACTACTTTCTCTTTGTGCAATGAAAAGAAAGAAGATCTGTACTAATGATGTTTAGACAAGAAATCATGTCTGCATCTTGTACTCTGAACAACTACAATGAAGACAACAATATGCAATGTATTAATTATTGTAAAAAAATAAAGAAACACATACATTATAATATAAAAATGGCAAGATATTTTCATATAACCTACAACCTCTCACATACTTTAAATCATCTCTAGATTACTTATAGTAATAAATATAACACAGTACCAGACATAATGCCTAATACAAATATTGAGTCATTAGCTGTTGATCCTATATTGTTTAAAGAATAACAAAAAAGAAAAATTCAAATTTTTAAAAATATTTTTGGCCTGATGTAGAGGTGATCTGAGCTTGTAGAGCCCCACAGACATGGAAGACCAACTGTATTATAAGAAGAACTATTGCAGCCGGGCATGGTGGCACTCGCCTGTAATTCCAGCACTCAGGAGGCTGAGGCAGGAGGATCAGTGTGAGTTTGAGACCAGCCTGGGCTACAGAAGTGAGCTCAAGGCCAGCCTGAACTGCATAGTGAGAACCTGTCTCAAAAAGACCAGAAAGAAGAAGAAGAAGAAGAAGAAGAAGAAGAAGAAGAAGAAGAAGAAGAAGAAGAAGAAGAAGAAGAAGAAGAAGAAGAAGAAGAACTGTTGCAATAGGAAGTCCCTTGATGGTTTTAATAAATAAATAAATAAATAAATCCCTCATACCATCGAGTTTTGCAGAAGGCCTCCACTGCCAAGCTCATGGGCTCTGTGAGGGCGCCAGCTCTACTCCACACGGGCTCTGAATCAAAACCCTTTCAGATGCAATAAAATGAGCTGCTCCTCTTTTTTGGCATCAACCAAGTGAAGCAAGCATGGAGAGGATCCCACTTTAAATAACTAGTGACGGGTACGGGTGAGCTGTCTGTGCATATTCCACGGCTCTTCGGGAACAAGCTGGCAGGAATCTCTCCAGCGTGCCCTGCTGTGTGGGAATTGCCACGTGCCCGCCAGGTACAGTGCCTCCTGACCCCGGCTCCCAGTCACCCCTCCCTCAACCACACTGAGCCTCCTTTCTAGAAACTTCTATGAGAGACAGGCTTCTTTTTGTCCTCATGTTTTCAAGTGTGTGGTTTCCTAGGTCACTGTTTCTTGAGCTGTTGTCCAGGGACCCCAGAATGACTCTCACCTAGAAGCTAGATGGAAAAGAAAACTCACAGGCTTCCTGCAGACCTAGGGAATTGGGACATCTGTGTGAGGTCTCCACGACGCTGGTGCCGCTGAGACTTGTTTGGATTTGACAAGCATCATCCGAAGCAAAGCATTGCTCTACAGCTGGCTCCAGGGCCACACACTGCCCTCTCTGCCTCTCTCAGACCACAAGATGTGGGAGTCATTCCAAACCCAGACTCTCCATATGCTCACCACCTCTGAGCTCTTTCCCCAGCATGTGGGCAGCTCTAGTCATTGGCCTCGCTCACCGGTCCATGCCAGCCAATCTCCTCTCAGCTCTCCTGCTATGCTATTTGGCCATGATGCTACACTTAATCTCTTTTCTGTACCTCTTGGCCTTTAGCTCTCTGCACCTTTCCCATTTTGATTTCCAGGTAATGTCATTCTAATGTTTGTCTTATTCCCAGATTGCTGAGCTCAGTTGCCATAAATC
This sequence comes from Myocastor coypus, assembly GCA_004027025.1. NCBI lineage: Eukaryota > Metazoa > Chordata > Mammalia > Rodentia > Myocastoridae > Myocastor > Myocastor coypus. The sequence goes on from PVJA010000976.1 coordinate 85,257, forward strand.
ACTTGACTTAATGGGGAGCTGAACCTACACACCCAGCGCAACGCCTCTGCTCTTTTCCTTCCTTTCTTCCTTCTTTCCTACTATAGTAGAATTCCGAAAAGTGGAAGCATGAAGCCGAGTCTCAAATCCAGGGCAGAATGACATCACAGAGGCAGTGCACCTAAAGCCCCACTCAACATAAGAAAGCCTCCAGGCCTCAGCATTTCCAAACTCAAGTGGAGCAGCAGAAAAGGCAGTGCACACAACCCCATTCTTGGCTGGAATGAGGGTGAGCTGGTCCAACAACTGGAGACGGACTGCCTCCACCCGCAGTCCCGAGGGAACTGGATCCCTGCATCCCAGAGCCCAGCCAATAGTTACCCTCCAGGAGAGATGCTCATCTGCTCCACAGTGCCAGAGACTCCTCTACCCCACTGAGAGATACCAGAACCTCCTTGCAACAGATGCCGAGGCAGGGAAGCTCCCTCCCTGGTCCTGCTGAAAATCTCTTGTTCCCTTCCAGGTAGACAATGCAAGAGATTCTGCTGGCACAGGCCCGCAGCCCCTCTGAAGCCCCCAAAAGGCACCATTGAGCACCTACCAGCACCATACACCCAAGCAAATAATGAAACAAATGCTCAGAAACCACAGCCCAGAAAATCGGGCAGGATCCTGAGAATTAACCCATATGAAATGACTTCCTGCTAAGGTAAAAGATTTAAGCTGGACGCGGTGAGATACGTCTACAACCCCACACTCTGGGGCTGGAAAGGAGGATCATGAGCTTGAGTTCAGCCTGGGTAGCTTAACAATGTAACAGGACACTGCCTCAAAGAATTACAACGTGAGATGAGGGTATTGAGAGGAGCAGAGACATACCTCAGTGAGAAGCCCCTGGGTTCAATCACCAGTGTTGATGTTAGGGTTAGTGTGTATTTGTTCCCTCAAGGCCACGTGCAGTCACTGGGGCACGGTTCTAGGCTTTGTGATTAGTTCACGATCCAAGGCTGGGATTATGGATCTGAGTGCTGCTGGGATTATGGGTAGGTCCCATCATCCTGGGATAGACGAAGAGACAGAGCTGCTCGCTGTGGTCCTTGCTGCCACTGCTCCTGCCTTTGGCTCTTGCTGTTTTGCTGTTTTTGGTCGCCATGAGCTGCTGCCCTCTGCCCTGTGCCACTCTGCCTTGGAGCCAGCGGAGTATGGACTGAACCCTCCAATGACTGTGAGATAAATAAAGCTTTCCTTCCTTCACTTTGGGTATCAGATATTTTGTCCCAGCAACAAGTGAAAAGTGAGACAACTGATAAAAAGAAAAGAAAGAAGTAACTTTAAAAAAATAGAATAAAGTAAAACATTTCAATGAAACCCAGAGTCCTTTAACATATACCCAAAATGTCCAGAATGCAATAGATTTTCTGTCACTCAGAGAAAATCATGAGCAAGATAAGACAAACGACTCATGACAATCTGGCACCTTCCCTGTGGGAAAGATTTCAAGGAATGAGAAATCAGCCATCATAAAACTACTACAGATCTGCTTAAAACAAATCAAGAATTAGAAAATCCCAGCAAAGAGATAGAAGGTCTTTTTGTTAAGCCAGGTAGTAAATATAGACCTGAAAAACAGAATGAACATTAGCCATCTATATAGTCCCCAGAAAATCAAGAAAACACAAAGTTGGGGAAACATTTTACAGCTCCAGTTTTCAGAGTTCAATAAAACATATTAGGTGAACAAAAGTCAGAACACTAGAACTTTTCACTGGAAATCTAGATTTCAGAAATATGTGACCATCCAGGCCACAGGGAAGAGAGGGGTACTTACAGGGACACGTGGAGTAACCTCCAAAGGCACCACTCAACTTAAATTCACTCCACAGGGTCTTCAGTGAGTCTGGCCCCAACCAACTGCCGTGGTTTGGGGTGTCGGTCTCAGTACCAGGTGCTCTAGCCCCACCCCAAATGACTTTGGGTCTGTGAATCTGCCCCATCTCTGAGTTTATATGTTCATCCAGCTCCCCAGGGTACATGGAGACAGCCAGTTTGGGACTTACTTAGGGAGAGTCAAACTTGATCCTATCTCTTGCATGTACATGTATCTCTCGAAACTCTGGTCTTTTTTTTTTTTTTTTTTGTTAAATTTTTTTTATATTTATTTATTTTTTTCTTGTTTCAGAACCTTTGTTTGTTTATTCACTCATTTTTATGGCCGGCTCAGCCCACCCCGAGGGCAGGGCTGGCGCAGCATGTGGTGCCAGGGATCGAACCGCGGTCCCTGAAGCCACCCAAGCTTTCCCAAGCAGGCGCTTTAGACCAATGAGCCATCCTGCCAGGCGAAACTCTGGTCTTTGAAACAAGGCTGCCTCTGTGACTTCTAAAAGCAAGACGAAAGGGCCAGCCAAATAGCTCAGTGGATTAAAGTATCTGAAGCAGTTGTGGGGGGCCATGTGGGCCCCACCCCTGGGGCACACTGAGATGGCAATTAAAACTGGGCATGGTGGAGTGCACCTGTAATACCAGCTCTTGGGAGGCTGTAAACAGGTGTATCACTATGAGCCGGATCTAGTAGCGAGACCCAGAACACTCTGTAGACCCTTCCCTAAAATGCAAAAAAAGAGAGAAAAAGAAAAGAAATAAAAGCAAGATGACTTAATGACATTCAAAATAGACATGATACTAATGCACTCTGCATTTCAAAAAGCTAGAAGAAAGGATTTGGAAAGTTTCCACCAAAAGGAAATGACGAACACTTGTGATAGATATGCTTAACTTGATTTAAACATGATATAACACATTCATATACTGATATATCACATTACCCCAACAATATACATGTTTTAGTTTTTGTCAGCTAAACTATTTTAATTTTAAAAATAAGAAAAGCCTAATGAGTGAAAAAAAATCAACAAATGTGTTAAAACGTAAATCAAAGAAAATACAGACAATATCGCAATCTCAAAAATTCTATAGCCCATGCTTTTGCGGGGTTTTGTTTTCCCAAGGGTGGCCACCATCCGTTCTTCTACCTGTCAATAAGGTGCATGGGAGCTATTTTGGAAGACAGATACGTGCTGTGTGGAATTTGCTAGGCCTCTTCTTCAAATATAGGTGCTGATGCAGCAAAGCTTGATAATGTGGTCCTGTTGTGTTGTACAAAGTGGTCAAAAAAATACATTTCACAGCACGTAAGTGAAATCATTTGCTACAGCTCTCCAGCAGTATCCCTCTTCAATTTTAATCTCAAGTCCTCTATCTTAGAAACTGTGAAGAGAAAAGTACTCTCGAATAATGGCTAATAATGTTGACAAAATGCCAAGTTGACAAGAGGAATTGTTCATGGACATTAGCTGAAGAATAAGAGTTCTTGGACCTGATCTTAATTTTGCCCTAAATAACCAATTACTGGTTTTGGCAGGATTTTGCATTGGGGCCACCAAATTCTCTTCAAAACCACAAGCTCAGAGGGATCTCAATGAACAGACTCCGTGTTCATTGTCATTCATCAGTTTTAGTAGCAACGGTAAGTAACGAGGTTCTGTAGAACCATTTTGTGGACTCCATGTGGGCTGGAAGACCTTGCCAGGTTCCCATGTCTCACTTCAAGAAAAACAAAGAGGCTCTAATTAAAGAACATGCGTCATGAAGGTACCTTGTCGGATAGGGGGGCACTCCTAGATAACATGTTCCCGGATTTGATCAGGCTTGTTTTGTCTGGCAAATGAATTATGTAAACCTTATCCACCAGAAACTGTTTCAAGTCAATTAATTGTTGTAATTACTTAAGATTTCTTTTTAATGAATATGGCTCTCTAGGGATTCGATGATATCCTGTCATCTGTAGAGCCTGATAAATGGAATGTGATTTGTGGCTCACTGCAAACAGAGCCCTGTACTTGGGCAATGTCTGCTTCCCGCCTGCTTGCTAAATGGAAGGAATGTCCTTGCTGGAGGGAGGGGCGACCACCATGGACAGTGTCTTACTTACTTTTTACTCGTTGCTGGGACAAATGCCCGACACCCAAAAGGAAGGAAGAAAAGGTTTATTTAGCTCACAGTTTGTGGAGGCTTCAGTTCATATTCAGCCGGCCCCAAGGCTGAGTGGCACATGGCAGAGAGCAGCAGTTCATGGCGGTGGAACAGCAACAAAATGGTGGCAGAGGCAGCCAATCAATCACAGCAGCAGAACAACAGCTTTAGTCTGCCTCTCTGTCACTCTTTATATTCCAATCAGGCTCTCTGCCTTAGGATATCCGCCCTAGACCACACCCATAGTCCCAGCCTTACTCAGACCCATAATTCCATCAGTATTAAAACACATAAACCCAGGGATCATGGATCAAGTCTCAAACTCTGGATCAGTACTAAATCACATAATCCTGGTGATTTATGAGTCAAGTCTCAATCTATAGAAGTCCCTGCCCCATGATTGCATGAGGCTTTGGAGGGACAACTAGACATAAACCACAATATACAGCTCCCGGTTAGCAGCCAGAATGGCTGTGCTCACCCTTTCGTTCTCCTTTCCTCCCTTGGAGAGGAACTCGCAGAGCCCATGACCCCAGGAACGCTGCACATCCTAATTGCGGACATCTCACCATCTCATCTCTTGTCTCCAGAATCTTCGATAAAGTGAGGTCTCCAACAGCTATTTGAAGATGATGGCAGAAATTCACACAGAAAGGGCAAAATTCCCCCCCCCCTCACATGAGCGCGCGTGTGCACACACACACACACACACACACACACACACACACAGAGTTATTTCTGTCAGTATCAAGGATCCATCTCTCCAAATGTTGATAAACAAGAATCTTCCTAACCTTTCACAAATGCCTCATCTCCCTGTAGCTATAAAGAAATACAAAGCAGCACAATGCTAGAGGATGAAACTCTTGTATTAAAACACAGTTCTTCAGTTCTACAAAGCACTGTACATGGTTTCAAGGTAAATCCTGAGGGGATTTGACTGACACTGGGACATACAAAAGTTACATGTTCTGTTACACAGGTCTTGCTTTAGAGACCTTAACCACTGAGCAGAAAAGTTTAACCACGAGGCATAAAATGTAAAGCTAGATTAGTATGCTGAGCTGTAAAAGGTTTAAGTCAACAGCTTCAGGCATTACCAGTTCTGCCAATAACCCGTTACGATCATGGAATGTTGGACTATGTATACAACTACTTTCTCTTAGTTCAATGAGAACAAATTTTGTATCAGTAATGATTAGAAAAATTATCATGTCTGCATCCTGTGTTCTACATAACTACTACAAGAACAATATGCCTTGTATCAATTTTTGAGAATGTACTACTAACGTGTTTTGAAACTGTTGCATTATTATTTCTTATTAAAAGTAAGAAAAAGTAAAAAGAAAAAAATTTTTAAAATAAAACTGAAAAAAGAAACACAGTTCTTAATATATCTGCTGTCTGCAATGGTGAGGGTTTTAGGTTGAGCCCTGGGGATGCAACCACAGGGCCTTTGCACTGAGCTACATCCCCAGCTCTTTTTTATTTTATATTTTAAGACAGCATTTTGCTAAATTGGCCAAGCTGTGCTTAAACTTGTGATTCTCCATCTTCAGCCTTGAAGGACCTGGAATTACAAATATATAACACATAAAGGGCTGGGGAGACAGCTCAGTAGAAAAAGCACTTGTCTAGCAAGCACAGGGTCCTGAGTTCAATCCCCAGTACTGCAAAAAAAAAAAAAAAGAGCAAATAAATAAATGCATTACAAATATATACCACAACATCTAGTTTTTAGTGGTTTTATTTTTGTCCAGAAAATAATTTAGTCCACCCCAACAGAGTCATGCAGAGCAAAACATTTTACTATAATCAAAAAGGGATCTCTAGTCAAAATCTACAGGGAGGATTAAAATAAGCATTCATAAATGCATAAAGTCCATATAAAACAGCATTGCTAATTCATTGGTTCAAGTTAAACATTTTAAGGGCTGACCAGATAGCTCAGCAGATTAAAGCACCTGCTTAGGCAGACTCAGGGACTGAGGTTCATTCAGTCCCTGGCATGCCATGCTGGCCCCACCTTCGGAGTGCACTGAGATGGCAATTGAGACTGGGCATGGCAGCACAAACCTATAATCCCAGTACTTGGGAGGCTGAAAACAGGAGGATCACCATGAGCCCAACCTGTATAGTGAGCTCTTGTAGGCCCTATAGACCTTGAACTAAATAAATAATAATACTATGAAAGTTAAACATTTGATTCACAACTGAAAATGGTCATACTAGAAATACTGCAACACAATACATGTACTTTTGAAACTGTTGATTTTTGTTGAACCTAGTTACAATGCTTTTCATTTAAAATAAAGCATACCAGCCCCAATTTCAGAAAAAAATCAGTTACTATTCCTAAACATCTAATCAATACTGTGACTCCAAAAGGAATTGAGTTCACCTACTTTATTTCGGTCTTCTCTAACTCCTCACAAATCCAGCAGCTCTAAATCAAACTTAAGTATGAAAGTTTGTGTCAGACACAAACAGATTCAGGACAAAAATTTTTCAGAGAGGAATAACTTTTAATGTCTTATAATTATAACTCTGGGAAATACAGGGATTGTAAACACTGTGAACTTCAGAAATATGTTAAAGCAATAATTTACTAAAGAAATACATATTGATTGCTAGGACTGGACTCGAACACATCCATGCACTATTTATAGAAAATGCACGAAATGCCCAGCCTTGTCCTTATAGCTTTGTAAACTAAACAGACTCTAGCCTCAACAACTCACTTTCCTGTCTTTGAACAAAGACTGCATAAAACATAGCTTGTTCCCAATGTGCAGTGCTATTTACCATCTCTCTTGTGGAAGAACCTAAATTCCTACCTAGCTATTCTAATTCAGAGGTGCCCACTGCTGATTTATTATTCACGGCCTGCATCGTCATTTATTCCTTCTACCAGGTAAAAGTTCACTGTTGGGTATTTACTCAAGTATTACCCAACCAGGAAAGAGCCACCCCCTCCAGGCCCAATGCCAGGAACAACTGTTGGTGACTGTGGGCAAATGTAAAATTTTACCTCTGCTTCCTCATTCCTAAAATGTGTATTATAACCTCGGTGATGGTGGTGATCGGTGATTATACCTACTCCTTAGCATCTGTGTGACAAATTAAATGATTTAATCTACAATAAGCAGTTTGTGCCAAGAGTACAGTAAGAGAACAATAAAGCATTAATTATTCCCTTCATCATCCTACCGTCACTGCCTTCATGCAAGTTGAATGCTATGATGCGAATTTTTACAAAGACAAAATAGAGGCAAAATGATATTGACCAACATTCCCAGTAGCCTGGCTAGAAGTAGGACTAAAATTCAGAGCAAATTTAGTTAACCAAATGGACAACCATTTCTTAGATAAGCTGCTGTTTCAGATACGTATCAAGAGAAGTTCCTGTCCGTTCGTGAGCTCCCCTCCTCCTCGCCTGCTTCTTCCATCCCTGCACATCACTACCATTAGTACCCATGGCATGGATCACTGTCCTAGCTGGTGTCCATACATTAGGAACACTGGACTTACTACTGTTTTAGTCAGATGAAATCCCTTACTCTAAGAATTTACAGAGGATTCAAGAATTGGTAAAGAACAAATTCTAATCCTTAATGAACCCCAATAACTTGCGCAAGATTGGCTTAGCGTTATGACAAAATTGGTCCTCAGGTCCTCAGGTCTTCAGGTCCTCAGGTGATAGAACTTCTTTATATTCACACAGAAAGTAGATCAGCTCCAGTGGCAGTCAATCTATAGCTTGTGGGCCTCAGTGGGCTGTGTGTATCAGTGAAGCCTCTAAAAGGTTCCTCATCACAGAACTAGAACCTTCTATTTCCCAAAATCTTGTGGCCTAAAAATTGCTAAAAGAAGCAATGAACCTTTCCTCTTCTGACCTGTGTTAATCAGTTTTCCAGCACTGTGACAAAATACCTGAGTAGGTTAACTTTAAATAGGAAATGGCTATGGTTTTTGTCTGGCTGCCCCTCCGAAATCTCATGTAGTCTATAGGGTGGAGACTTCTAGAGTTTGAGATTAACTCATAATCCACTGGGATTATAGGTCTTAATACTACTTGGATTATGAATGTGAGTACCTCCCCTCCCACCCCACCCCCAGCCTGGGCAGGTAGCCTGAACGCAATTTAAGAGAGACAGACTACTTCTCAGTCGCCATTGTTGCTGATCCTCCTCCCTTTGCTCTCTTGCTCTTTGCCACCATCATGAAAGGTTGCTCTCTGCCATGTGCTGCCCTGCCTTGGAGCCAGCCAAGTATGGACTGAAAGCTCCAGTTACTGTGAGCTAAATAAACCCTTCCTTCCTTCCTTCCATTTTGGGTATCAGGCATCTGTCCCACCAAGGAACGAACAGTAACTGACGGTTTGTGTTGACTCATGGAATCAGAGGTTGCATCCATGGTCAGCTGGCCATTCTGTATTTTTAGGCCTGTGGCAAGACAGAAAAATCAAGGCCCAAGAACATGGCAAAGCAAATCTGCTCTTGGCAGCAGGAAAATAAAGAGAAGGAAAGATCCAGAGTCATGCTAGGGTTTCCTCCGTCTTCTTCCTTGGGCCCACCCCATCAGAAGGCATCACCCACATTCTTCTCATGTGGGTGCTCTCAGTTTACCGGCCCATACGCCAAGCATCTCTAAAAACACCCTCACACATGCACCCAGGAGTGCTTTCCAGGAGTCTAGATGTTTCTTGGTCCCATCAAATTGATAAGCATGATAACCAAAAAACAGCTGAGTTATTTCTCCCAAACTCCCTTTTGACAGATGTGGTCCACAACTTAGTATCTGGAAAAGCAAGTTCCCTCTCGTTTCTTTTATTTCCAAATATACGGGTGGAATTAATTTTCTTTTATTTTCAAGGCACATTTCAAAATTACATTATCAAACCTGCTGAGTAATCTCATTGCAATTCTTATTAAAATTGTACAAAACCGATCGATTAGAATTTAAAGGCTCTGCTTCCCTTTTTAACAGTTTTTGGCTTTCCTCTACTTTCTTAGCATTTCCTTTCCTTCTTATATATATTTTTAAGTTATCCTTAGGTATATTATGAGTATTTCTACTTCAAAACCTTTAGCAAGTTATTAGTGATATTTTGCTATTGTAAATGATCAGCTATTCACTATATTTTTAAATGCAATTACTGACACTCAAAAAAATATATACATCCTTATTTTAACCAGTAAGGCAGTGACTATATTTGCTAATGCGACATTAATAAAAGTGAAATTTACAAATTCTAAGTCATCTCCAAACTCCAGTGTCCATTTTTCTTCTGGAACACAAACATCAGATGGAACATTTTCGACCACAAGAAGTACATAACTTTCTGGAGCACTCTAGTTACCAAGCTCTGGCCTGTCGACCAAATGAGATATGTGACTTAATTTTGTGCGACCCACAAGCTACGAGTATTTTACACTTTCTGTGTCTGTTTAGGCAGAGCGCAGCGTCTGGGGTTTGATCCCCAGCATGCCATGCTGGCCGGGGTGTGCTGAGATGTCGACTGAGACTGAGCATGGTGACGCGCACCTGTAACCCCAACACTTGGGAAGCTGAACACAGAAGGATCACTGCAAGTCCGATCTACGAGGTGAGACCCTGTAGACCCTGATGCACTGCATAATTACAGATTTGCTTTCCCTTTTATGTAAGAATTTTTTCCAAGGAGTTTTTTGGGTCTTAATTTTTAAAACGTGTATGCATTTAGATTTTAATAGAAATACCGAGACACATTAAAGCATGAACTTGCGGCTGTAATTTGTAAATCCTTCTTTAAATGGAAGAAAAGAGTTACAGATGATTCTGTAAGAAACTTTTGTATTGTTGAAAAATAAGAGTATTTTATCATGGGCACCTTACAATTTCTTCTTCCCATTCAATTAGTATTAGAGCACTGTTTACTCTGTGCATCATTGTTCAAAGCATGTAACACTTTCATTTTCATTTTCAGAGTTTTTCATTCAGGTATGACTTCTGACTGACGGAGGAGTTGAAAGGATAGGGTAGGGCAGGGGGCTCCTGTATAAACTTCATCCAGATGTACAGGCCTGCTCCTGGCCCTGCTCTGCCCCACTGATCTGTCTAGGATTCTGTGAAGAGCAGGCTGGCTTGAGAACTGGAGACACATGCTGGGTCTTAAGATCAGAAAGTGCAAGGCTTTCCGTTCTGTTATTCATTTGAAAATGTTTGCCTTAATTTCCTTGATTCCCACACAAACTTTAACATGAGCACTCCGATCTGTAAATTTCCCTCTGCCTGTGCTTTACTCATACCTAACAAATATTATCATGTGGTACTTCCATGATTATGCCATTAAAAAATGTTTTCTAATGCCCTTGTTACTTCTTCTTTGACCTCTGGATTACTTAAAAGTGCATTTATGAACTTCCAATATTTAGCATTCTTATTTTTTTTATTCTTAATGGCATTTCATTGTGGTTAGAGAACACATTGCAGAGTTTTATAACTTCAGTTATTATAAATTTACTGAAATTTGTACAGAGCATGCAGTGAAATTATGCTACAATGCTAATCATATTGCATTATCAGGGATCTTGCAATGGGTTCCAATCTCCCGCCAGGTATTATATTGAAAATAAAGAGCAAGAGATAAAATGATGGTGAAGCAGATGTCTGGGATGACCAGGCCTTCACAGGGAACAAGCGCACATGAGCCAGCCAGAGCCTCAGTACTCACCGATCACATTTACACTGAGAAAAGTGGTGAAGGGACTATCAGATGGCTCGGAGGGTGGCGTGGCCTTAAAATAAGAAGCATTTCACCCTGGATCATCACAGCATCATGGGAACAGGAAGGCATCCAAGCCCCAGACTCACTTTATAATCTGAGGTCCCTGACTCTGCATACTTGAAAATACATTTTCTAGATTTCTTGTATATTCTGTAAACATAGATTAGGTCAAGATTATTGAGGTTCTAATATTCTATGGATTTATTAATTTTTTTATTTTATGAATTTGGTACAGGATCTCATTGTGTAGCTCAGACTCGTAGTCATCCTTGTTTTCAGCCTCTCCAGTGCTAGGATTACAGGCATGAGCCACCACACCCGACTCAGTCACAGGCTCAGCACACCCCAGGGGCGGTGCCAGAGTGATATGTGGGACCAAGGATCAAACCCTGTTCCCTGCACTTGGCAAAGCAGGTGGTTAGTCTGCTGAGCAATCTCACCGGTCCTGGCTTTATTAACTTTTATATGTAATTACTTTATTGATTGCATGTTAATAAAGGCAAGTTACAGTCCCAAGATTTTATGCACTTGACTAATTGACTAATCTTCTTATTTTGATTTTATTTTAAAGAGTAAAAATAAATAGCACATGGGCAGACCAGATAGCTCAGTAGATTAAAGCTCCTGCTTAAGCAGATGCACAAGCAGGGTTCGATCCCCAATGGTATGCCATTCCAGCCCTGCCCCTGAGGCACTGAGATGGGACTAAGACTGGCAAGTGCCTGTATTCCCAGTGCTTGGGAGTCTGAAAACAAGAGGATCACTACGAGTTTGATCCGTGTAGTAAGACCCTATAGACCTCATGCTAAATACATTTTTAAAATTAGCACAAAGACCGAAACACATTAACAACAATAGATATGGTACAGAATTTCAAAACAATAAAAATTTAACAATGGTTATTATGTTACCTCTTTTCATCATCAAAACTGTTGTTCAGGTTAACATACATAGTCATGCAAAATTGGTCAAATTAATTAAACATTAACATTTACTTTCAATAAACCTTAATTTTTTCTTGTCCTTTTTGATATTCTATTTTTAAAAATTTATATTAGAGTGTACTAATTGCTGACATTAGAAATGGTACATGTTTAGGAAAACAAGATGAATAATTGACTAATTTTAATTCTATCATTTTATTACATTTTTAAATTCTGTTATTTAATGTATACATACTAACGATTGTTATCTAACTCTGGTAAAGCTCTTTGACTGGAGATCTGTTTTGTGATATTTGGCTTTTGTTCTATCTACTTCTTTTTTTTATCTTTTTATTTTTTTTTCTTGTTTCATAACTTTTGTTTGTTTATTTATTTATTTTTATGGCTGGCTCAGCCTGCCCTGAGGGCAGGGCTGGCGCAGCATGTGGTGCCAGGGATCGAACCGTGGTCCCTGCAGCTGCCTAAGCTTTCCTAAGCAGGCACTTTAGACCACTGAGCCATCCTGCCGGGCCCCGATGAATGTAGTCTTGAGAGTTATTTAGCAGTATTCAAGTTATGGTTTTCCTGATTGGTTTCTAGGGGACTTAATATTTATGGAGTGACTATCATAAAGTTGATCTACTTCTTTAGATTTAAAGAATATTTTTGTAAATGAAATAAGGCATGGTTATGTCTAGTTTATTATTCAGTCTGATCATCTCTGTCCTTCAATCAATGTATTTAGTCTACTAACATTTAATGCACTGATAATACGCTTGAAATTAGGCTAGGATATCATTTATTATTTATTTGTTATCTGTTCTGTTTGGCTTGGAGCTGCAGTTTCTTTTTTTCTTACTTTAAATTCTTTGATTTTTTTAAAGTTCCATTTTAATTTATGTCAGCTTTTTAGCTTTATGATTTTGCATATTTTAAGTGGACTTTGTAGGAATTACAATATTTGCCCTTAATTTCTCAGTATTTTTAAAATTTTTCAGTATTTTTACAATCAGTGTTTTACTACTCTCCTTCCTTTATGCAGTGATTGACATATGTATTACATCTATATAGAATATACACCACTCACAAGAAAATTGTATAATTATTGTTTTAAATAGGCATATGTGCTTTGAAATAAAATAAGAAAAGAAAAAATTCTTTTATATTTACCTGGATAGTTACCATCTCTAATGCTTTTCATTCTTTTCTGAGAAATATAAATTTCCATCTGGTTTTGCTTACTTTCAGTCAGAGGAACTTCGTCGGTGCTTCTGGTATAGGTCTGCTGCTGACAAATTTCCTTGATTGTCTTTTATTTGAAAATGCTTTTCCTTTGCTTTTATATTTAAGAAATATTTTCAGTGAATATAGAACTTGGGGTTGACAACCTTTTTTTTTTTTTTTGTTCAGAACTTTAAAAAAGTTGTTCCATTTCTCCCGTGTCTCAGAATTATTGATGAAAAAAAAATCAGTGATGGTACCAAATGTTGTACCTCTATACGTAAAATGTCTTTCTTTCACTGGTTCGTATATTTTCTTCATATACTGGTTCTACTTCATATAACCTTCCTTCCCATTCTTTTCTTTTCTTTTCTTTCTGGAATTTAAAACTGTATCTCTTTTAGATGGTTTGAGTTTTTCCGTCGTTTCATGGGATTTTAGGAGTATCTGTTCAAATTCTTATGTCTTTGTCCCATAGATTATAAAATTTTAAGATCAATTACTTTCTTCAATAATGTTCAGTATGTTGTCAAAGACATATAGCACATATAGTAACATTTTAAATTCTGTATTTTTAATTATATAGTTTCTTTTTTTTTAAGAATTCATGATCTTCCGCTAAGATTTTTTTATACCTTACTCAAGTATATTTTCCTCACTACCCTGGAACAATTTATTTTGAAGACTCTCTTTGGGAATACCAACATTTGAATCATTTTGACCCCATACCTATTTGACTCTTTTCTTCCTTAGGTGTGAATTACATTTTTAAATTTTTCTTCTTGTGTTTTGTCACTTCAGATTACATTCTGAATATTAGCTTGATTCAAACATAAATTATGAGACACCAGTTTAGTTCTCTTAGCTTTGCTTGGCTGCTCGAAGTCTGTCGCCCGAATGCACCGTGCTGTGGTCAGCCAGAAGTTTGGACAGATTGGTACACCGACCTGGCATTTCTCCCCTTCCGTGGCCCTGTCCTGGCTGGGGTCTCTCATCTCCATCTTGGCTCTAAATCCCAGACTGCAAATTACATTTTCTTCACATTCCTCTGCATTGTAAGTAGTGAAGCCCACACATACCCAGTAATAAACTGAAAACAAAGAGGCTCAACCTCCATTAGCAGGCCTTTGTGGCTCTTCCCCTGTCCTGCTCCACTGTGCCATTCATTTAGTGTCAGCCCAGGAAGGCTCCCCACGGTGATGGGGTCTCAGCAGCTCCCGGGCAGGCGGGCACGGTTCTGACAATAGAAGAGTTGGTTCAAAACCCATGGGTAGCAGTCTCCAGAGTGGCCTGCACTGAGTTTTGAACTTCCCACGCAGGGACAGCAGGCATCCGTCACTAGCCAGGCACCGTTCTTTGTGCGGTGTTAAACTTGCAGTGCATGGACTGCTCTGCGCTCACCGGACTCTGAGGCGCCCACCGGACTCTGAGGCGCCCACCCGACTCTGAGGCACCCACCCTAGAAGATCCCCTCCCCCACAGATAGCACCAATAATCCAGGCTCCTCCTCTAATTATTCCTAGCCTCAGCCCCCACATCCAGGCACGCATTTACTTTTTACATAATTCATTTTTTTCTCTAAAAACCTTCTCATCTCTTGAATATCATGTTCCCTGACACTATCCTAATGGTTTATAAATTACATAGGCTATACGACGGATGATAGATAACATTTAACTAAGGATATATTTTACTTATTCATATTTGCCAATACCAATCTCTTCAAGTAAATGTTTCTACAACAGGAAACGGAAATGGAATTGAGCAAGAAATGGAATTGTTGCAAAGAGTTGTGAAAAGCAAATTTTATTCACAAAGGATTCCTACACCTGAAGATTTTTCTACACACCATCTCTACAACGTTCATGAATTCAGATTTCCATTCAGGCTCTCTCTGACCTGATGCTTCCCAGAGTCCTCCAGTGTCTGCAAGCCACTGTCCCTACGACAGCTTCCAGCGCCCACAGACCCACCTCAGCTTTGCTGCCCTCCCAGGGGTAGTCACAGCTCCCGCACTGCCGGTTTCTCCTTTCAGAAATTTCCAAGGTCTATTGCCTCCTTCATCCAAGTGATCTCTGTTGTTCTTGCTTCATCAAAGTGTATGTGTGTACTGCAGTAAAACTCACCATGGTCACCCTCATATGGGTGAACTTTTCCTTTCTGTAAATCCTCTTAGTTTTGCTAATACTGTGGTTGGTCGGTCGGTTGGTTGGGGTTGTGTGAAATCATCCCAAGAAATTGACCCAAGCAATATTTTTAAAGATTGTACAGGCAACGCATAATAAGTACAGATAAAACAGAGAAACTGAATGTGTCTTTTTTAGACAATTGTTTGTAGAGAGAAATCCTCTTTCACAGCTCACACAAGGAGCTCCTGCTTTGGTGCATTGAGGCTTCATGGCCACATCTGTGAACCCAGCCAGACCAGTGTTTTTTTGTTTTTTGTTTTTTTGTTTTTTGTTTTTTTTTTACAGCAATCACTGTAACATACACTGCTGATATCTACCCCCTAAAATCTGCCTGAGATGTTTTAGGTATCACTGAACCACTAACTCAAGCTGTTCATACAGAATGAAAATAATCAGACTTGAGAGGGGGAAAAGTAGGAAGGAAAATAAAAACCATCTCCCCAAAGCGTGGGAACGCATGAAAACTTGCCTAGGCTAATCATCAGGAGTGTAAAATTTTTATTTCTCAGTTAATAAGCACCACCTGTGTTTATAAAGAGTCTCTGATGACTTGTTTTGTGTCTCACAAACAATATAAAATGTTCTCAGAATGAACTCTATTGGGTACACGGGGATTATTAATCTACTTTAAAATCCTGCATTTTGACTGACGTAGCCAGCATTATCTTCTTTCCACTCCCTCCTCCATACTTTCTTCTTTGATTTTTTTTATT
Organism: Myocastor coypus; assembly: GCA_004027025.1. Classification (NCBI taxonomy): domain Eukaryota; kingdom Metazoa; phylum Chordata; class Mammalia; order Rodentia; family Myocastoridae; genus Myocastor; species Myocastor coypus. The sequence goes on from PVJA010000976.1 coordinate 101,080, forward strand.
GAAATGATATAATATAAAAAATAAGTGACTACCTATAAATCAATTGTCTGTGACATGTTACAGAGAAAACGAAAACATCAGGATTGCCAATAACAGGCACTCAGTCTCATAAAACTTGTAATCAACTTCCAAACCAAGACGTAAACTGTAATATATTGCTACAAACCTATAACAATAATAAACTACTTGAATTGCACCTTCCCATCCTCAGTCGTTAATAACAAATAAGCATGCAGAATTTTTGACAGTCATTCATTTTAATGGGTGTCTGTTTGTTTATCAGAATGTGTCATCTGACATTATAGAATATAGCCTTTTCCTTGGGAAGTTATGGAGATTGAGGAGAGAGGTGGGGGATTCTAAGCTTTGGAAACTGACTTCCACACAAAGGGGACTCCAATTACTGGAAAATTCTAAGAACAATTTATTTATTTTTATTAGTACATATGTATAGCAAATAATGTTTACATTCCTTGTGGTGAATTGGACCATAGACATAACACATCTCAATCCCCTTATGTTCATCCCCTTTGCTGTCCCCCCATCTATCTCCTTACACCTTTTCCTTTTTCATACATGTTTGCAGTAGAGAATGTTTACATTCCTATTAGAACTGCACAAATTAAAACAACGCTGAGAGGGTCTGGGGATGTAGCTCGACGACACAAATGTTTGCCTGGCAAGCGCAAGGTCCTGAGTTTGATTCCTGGTTAAAAATAATAATAATAATAAAATTTAAAAAAAATAAAAAAGAAGAAAGAAAGAAAGAAAGAAAGAAAACCAAAATACTCAAATTCATATTCCTTCAGAAAGAATGGCCTTCAAGTTTTGTATCTTAACTTAAAGGCTGACCAGGTATTCCTTTGCTCTAAGCGAAAATTTAATGTCTTCACTCTGATAAATTTTTATTTGGACTTTTATTGGCATCTGTCTGAATCATTATTCCATTATTGGGACAAAATACTTGTTGCCTGAAGAATAAAGGAGCTGTTCGTTTGGCTCACAGGTTTCCTGGGCTGCGTTCATGATTGGCTGGTGGCCAGAGGGCCTAGGATGGGACATCTGGTCGCCCCTGACAGCCTAAGAGTTGAGAGAGAGAGGAGACAAAGACAAGAACACACCCTTTGCAGTCACACTACTGACTACAAACAATGAGAGTTCCCCCCGCTGGAGAAGGATCTCCAACAAGACCCCGCCCCCACAGAAGAGCCAGCTGCCAAAGTTATCAACAGATAAATCCACCAATCCATGATCCAGTTCGCTTCCAAATCCATGAGGTTTTGAGGGGACATTTTAGAGCCAAACCACAATGTCATCCAATGCTATGCTGAAAACCACCTCAAAATAGTATGAAAACAACAGCCACTTCTAATAAATAAATCGGGGAGTTAAGTGGACTGTACTGGACACTTCTCACATGAAGATTTAAATAGACTTGTAGTGAATCTGCAGCTGAGCTAGAGAGCTCAGCTTCGCTTAGAGACTTCCTACTCACGTGTAGGATTGGGCTGAGAGAATTCAAACAGCTGGGGCTTATTAAAGCACTCTCTGTCTCTCTGTCTCTGCCTCTGTCTCTTTTTCTGTCTGTCTCTCTCTCTCTCTCCCTCCCTCCCTCCCTCCCTTCCTTCCTTCCTTCCTTCCTTCCTTCTTTCCTTCCTTACTACCTTCCCTTCTTTCTCTCGGCCTAGGGCGGTTCCAGATAGCCATATTTCTCACACAGGGCCTGAAGGCTCACAGCAATGGTCCTGAGGCAGAGCAGGTGCAAACTGACCCCCTTCTGTGGCCTCACATCGTGGATCACACTTCCACTATACTCTGCGCTCTACGGTCAAAGCAGCTTCACAAACGCAGATCCAAGGGCAGCAAGTGGGGTCCATCTCTTGAGGAGGACTCCTGAAGCTTCCCATGCCATGCAGACCACGGTGAGGGGGATGTTGCTACAAAATATGACCTGCACCCTAGATTTCCAGGGCCACTTACATGCTCCACAGAGAGACCCCCACCCTCACCCCCAGCAAGTAGAATTCTACATGGAAATACAGTGAAACCCTACGAGGCCAACTCTCGTGTTTCCAGAAGATCTCATCACGGTGCAGCAAGTCAACAGATGTCTGTCAGACAAAACGGGGTGAGGTGAAAGAAGGTTTTGAACAAACCAAGAGACACAAAGCACCTCAGGAGACTTGTCATTCAGAATATGACTCACAGCCCAGCAGCACCGTCTCCCCTTTTGCTGGCCATAAATTCAGACTCCGTGGCTTCAGATTGACTTCCAGAGTCACCATCACGATCCCTAAATGACTGAGTGTGTGTAAGCTTTGAAAGGGCTTAGAGGACACGCCACTGACCATGTGTGGAATTCCATTTATACCCAGGGCATTCCTGGGATTGCTGGAGATTCCGTGAGGGATCTCTGTGGCCAGTGTTCTCAACAAGCTGAACCGTAGGCCCCACCCAGCCCTCCAGATGGCTCTGGAGAGACCCTGACGGCCCTGCCACATCCCCTGCCCAAGGCCTCAGGCCAGATGCTGGCAAATGAAGGCTGCTGGCCCCGGCCCTCACGGCACGCTTCTGGCTTCCTCTTCTCCCCTCCTCCTTGGGAAAGCAGGCATCTGCCTTAGCTCCTGCTCATCTCTGGTTGGAACTCCTCCTAGATCCTAACCCACCTCGTTCTTGGCGTTACCCTCCCCTGCATCCTGGCACTACAGGAGGGCCGGGCACACAGCAGGGAGTCGATCCATAGTGCAGAATGGAGAAATGCGCAGGCCCATGTGAGCAAGCAGCAGGCAGCCAAAGGACGGAACCACACAGGCGGGCTGTGAGATGCAGGCCAGTGGGCACAGCCATGCATCTGCTCTCCCGTCAGGGTGCCAGGCCTTGCACTGCCCACCCGGGAGCTGCAGTTCCCACCTTGCCCTCACTGCTCAGTAGGAGCCAGTGGCCTGCCTTGTCCTCAGGACTGTGCACACTCTGGCAGCTTTCCCATAATCTCCATACCCATCCTCCCCCTCCTCTGAGATTATAGCAGTGAATGGGAAAAGGAAGAGGAGGAGGAGGAGGAGGAGGAGGAGGAGGAGGAGGAGGAGGAGGAGGAGAATGAAGATATGTTAGTCAGCTTGGTGTGACTGTGACAAAATACCTGACACAATGACTTCAAAGTATGAAAGGTTTGCTTTGGCTCTTGGTTTCAGAGGCTTCAGGCTATGGGTCCCTGGATGGATTGCCTTGGGACTTATGGTAAGGTGATGCATTGTCGCAGAAGTGGAGAGGTGAAGATGCTAACCTTGTGGCATCTGGGAAGCAGAGAAAGAAGGAAAAGGAGGGAGAGGAAGAGGCCAGAGATAAGATATGCCCTTCAGGTTGTGCTCCTGTGACCAGTTGCCCACAGTCCACTCAGGCTGTGAACTCATGAATTGGTCCATCCTGACGAGGGCTGGGGCCTTATGATCTAGTCCCTCTCTCAGCCCTACTCTGCACAAGGCTGCAGCCCTACTCTGAACAAGGCTGCAGGCCTTCCACACAGGAGTCTTGAGAAACACCTTACATTTAAGCCATAACAGAAGAAAAGGAGAAGGGGGGGGAGTGAAAGGAAGGAAAGAGGTGAAGGAGGAGGAACAGGAAGAAGAAAAGAAACAGGACTTGGAGCAAAGAGGAAGTCAGAGATCTGAAGAATTAGAGGCAGCGAATCACAAGGGTCTGTAGGCAGCACCTGGGCAGGGCTGGGTGGAGAGGGAGGTGCCTCCCACAGAAGTCAGTCAGAAGCTGCAGAGCAGAGGTCACTGCCCAGCAGGTGAAGGCCCAAAAGCTGCCAGGAGAAGGAAAGGCCCAGTGTCACATGCTGTCCCTCAGCAGTTGGGTCGGAGAGCTCCCAAGGACCCCTCTTGGGAAGAGTGACAGTTTGAGACCTTGTAACTACATGGTGCTACCTATCAGCGGGGGGCAGCTGTTGGTTAATGTTCCACAGGGCACACAAACCAAGTAGTCTCTTAGTGATTTTAAACCTTCCCTGTTGGGGCTATTTGTCAAATCAATTGATGAATAAAACTTTGAATTTGATGTTAGTGGCCTTTAGAGCTAAAGAATCTCAATCTGCTGTCAAAACTTCAACAAAATGAGAGCCAGGACACAGAAGCCACCTTGGCGCATTTATAGAAAAGAAAAGGAGTGTGGTGAACATTTGCTGGAAAGTGGAGGACCTAAGAGCTTTAAGAGACAGGTTTTCAGGCACTTATATACACAGAATGAATTAGACAATGGTCCTTGGAATCTCCAACAAGTTTTTGACATTAAGAGTAGCAACATGTAAGACTAAAACCACGCTTGAAGTCTTTGTCATTCTGGTCTTCTAGATGTGTGCTGCTTCTAATACAATTTCAATTATTGCTTTACTCTCTCTCTCTCTCTCTCTCTCTCTCTCTCTCTCTCAAGTAAATGCTTATATTAAAAGGAAACAAAAAAGGATAATTAAAGAGAAAACAAGGCAGGAAAAATGCCCATTGTAGCTCATGCTACAATTTTGTATATGCTTAGATTTCTAAATTTCTGTGTAAAAAAAGTGCAATAGTCTTTGTCACATTCTGTAGGGATTTATTAGGATATCAATAATTGACAGAAAATACCAGTTAGAAGTTAAATCTAAGGTATTTAATATTTAGAAAGACAATGATGATAAAAAGCTCAAGTACCTATGTTATAGAATAATAGTATCACTAAGCTTCTCTTCTGGAGCGTTAAGAACCTAAGTTTTCAAACCAAAAATTAGAGAAAAAGAAGGACTACAAGGTTAGCCAATGTTTTGATCCTAGCCTTTCAAGGTCAGTGAGGACTCAGGACATAAGAGAACCTGTACTGTAACATCCTAAAACTCAGTGATATCCCAAATTCTCTGGCCAAGGAGATTATGGGGCCACAGAGGAAAAGTATCAATGATGTATAGTGTGCCTAAGGAGAGTTACCTAGACAGAAAATATGCTCTCAGGCTTTCACAGACAGCAAACTGGTCAAGCAACGGCCATGACTCATCCAGATAGCTGACACTGACAAAAATTCTACAAAATGGCATACGGGGATGGTTTCAAGGTAAATCCTAAGGGAATTTGACTGACCTTGTCAGATACAAAAATTACATGTTTTATTATGTTTTGTTTTGTTTTGTTTTTATACATCTTACTTTAACTTTGCCTTAACCACCCAGCAGAAAAGTTTAACCACAAGGCATAAAAAGTGAAGCCAGATTAGTATGCTGAGCTATAAAAAGCTCAAATCAACAGCTTCCAACATTGCCAGTTCTGCCGATAACCCACTACTATTATGGAATATTTCTCTACTACTTTCTCTTAGTTCAATGAGAAGAAATATTTGTATCAATAGTGTTTAGAAAAGTTACCATGTCTGCATCTTGTACTCTGAACTACTATAAAGATAACAATACACATTTTGTCAATTATTGAGAATGTACTACTAATGTGTTTTGAAACTGTCCCAGTGTTATTTCTTATTAAAAATAAATAAATAGATAAATAAATAAATAAATAAATAAATAAATAAATAAATAAATTTCCCACCTCAAAAAACAGAGAGAGACAGGTTTTCTCAGACACCAGAATTGGGTGATTACGTATCACGTGACCTAGACAAGTTCAACCTGCACTATGCTGCAGTGGCTGAATTTAGGAAAACACTAGAATTGACCAAACAATCCAGAAACCCAAATAACTCTTACTTAACAAGTCTCTAGGAACATGAGCATTCTACCAAACTCTCCATGCCTATTGAAAAGATCCAATTGTTTTACATTTGCTTTCTACTCCACTTTAAAATCTTTAAATCCAGCTAAAAGATGACTTTATGTCCATATTGAAATGGTATACACTATATGGCCAGAATGACACTACTGATTTAATTCTGGTTATGCTTTTTTTAATTTTTTTTTTTTTTGACTAAGAAATGATGTTGGTGGGGTTTCTGTTGTGTTGCTTTCTTCTTTTAAGTGTCACTAGTTGAGTGCCCAGATTGCATAACCCTTCTTAGAGCAGGCTCAGCCGTGAGGAGCCACGCAGATTGGAAAAAGAAACACATTATTGCACACCCGGAAGACACCTTGGTGAAGATGCAGGAACGGGTTGGCTGCATCCAGATCAATCAGCCTCAAATACAGGATTAGATATTATCAAAACAAGTCTCTCTGGAGTTATGAGCCATCAGCTTGAAACCTCAGCTGCTTCCTAAATACATCAAACTTTCCACTAAAAGGCAAACTCTTGCTTGAATTATTTTGCAGAGAGAATTAGGGCAGATACACTTTAGAACGTTCACATCCCCTTCCATGTGACAGAAGGAAGTAGCTTTCTCCAGGTACCTTGAATAAAATGAAATCTTTCATGGAGAAAGAAACACAAACCAACTTTTAGTACTCAGGGATACAATAGCTATTTCTGTGTCCAAGCTGATGGTTCTTTTACACTTTTGGAACCGTTAGACATTGCCTGTGAGACAGAGGAAGTGGATTTTGTCTGTGCTCTTATGAGCCATAACAGTGGCATCAGGAGAAGGCAATTCTTTCACTTCAAGTTATGCTGAGTGAGGATAGAATGTGAGTGACATTACGAAAGCATGGAAATCGTGCAGATGAGCTGTTTAGGCAAAAACCGTTGTTAAGTCAAACTATTTCCTCACTTACAAGGCTGATTTGTAGACATTAGGCAACATGGTAAAAGGTGACTTTTTACCACTTTTGTTCAGAAACACATGCACACACGCTACAGGTGAATTCTTCTAACCAACTCCTGACCCGGAAGCCAGTAGTGGTACCTAATAGCTTATAAAATCTTTCCTGGGTGGAAATTTAGCTTCATTTTGTTTTTGATATTTTGCCATTGTTTCTATTTATCTGTTTTTGAGAAAAGAAATCACAATTGGGAAAGATTAATGAAAAATTTTTAATCTAGTGATTCAAATCCACCAGCCCATTCCTAAGCCAACCCTCCCTGGAGTAAGCCACCCAGGACACGATCTAATCCCCTGCCCTAATCCATCCCAATACCCGACAAAGCTTGTATACTGCAGCTACTTTGTAGGAGGTTATTTGTATCAAAGGTGAGAAAGTTTTATTTTCTCAGCTCCTCATAGGAAGGATAGTACCTAAGTCAGGGGTTTTTTTTGTGGGGGTACAGGATTAGGGTTTGAACTCACAAGCTGGCACTTGCCAGGCAGGCACTTGTGCCATGGAGCTATCTCCCCAGCCACTAAGGATAGTACGTAAAGTCTTAGCGTAATTCTGATTTTACACGAATGCACCGGTCAGCACAAAGGAAAATGTTAACACATTGAAAAATATCACCATCGTTTAGTACTGACAGAAAAGCAAGGAAGGAGGAGGACAGAGAGGTCCAGCTGCCCGGCCCCGGCCCATCCTGCACCCTGAGTCCCACGCATCCTCCTGCCGGTCTCTAGGTGCACAGCTCTGAGTGTGAGGAAGCCGGCCACACACATTCACTTCCTACACCTGCAGCCGTGTGACAGTCACCCTGCTTCTGGCCCTGAGGAAAAGTTCCTTTTCCTTCCAGCAAGATAATGTTTTAAAAAGCTGACTTTTAAACCTCTTACTGAATTTTTTAATGGATTAAATTCATCATGTCACCAGCTGCTGTGCCGCTAATAGAGCCATAAAACACTGTATTAAAGGATTACCCATGCAAAATTTCCTCTGGTGCTAATGTGAATTTTAATACTTTTAACATTTAGTTGAGATGGGAATGTCCAAGAACAGCTTGTTCAATAGGTTGTTCTATAAAATTAAGTTCCTCATCTCATCAGAAATGCCAGGACTCCATTAAGTTAAAATTTTACAGAGAGGCTAAGATGATTCACTGTGCAGCACTCGGGAGGAGGGAGACAACATCTGCTTCTACATTAATGCCGTAAAAAAGAGAGAGAAAAGAAGAAAAAAATCAAACAATCGTGCAACCCATAAGGTCACAGAAGAAAACACTAACTTCAGGTTTGTGGAAGGTCAGTTTCTACAACCCCCAAAATGCTGCTGACGGGAAACACCTGAATCAATGTCCCCTCAAATGTCATTTGTCAGAAGGTCAAAAGGTCTTAAGATGTACCAAGTGGAGATTATACAGATATCAGAATTTGCATAACAAAATGTGATTCATTATATGTAAGAGACAAGAAAGGAAGCAGAGGATGCAAAGTTCATAAGGAAAAATGCTGAAAAGAATTCCACAGAGTGTCCCTGCTTTACAGGGGACAGTGCTCAGAGCTTGACAGTCCAGCTTGCCCAGGGTCATGCAGCTAACCAGATACAGATTAAAGGGCAAAACCTTGGTCTCAGGGCCAGGGAGATAGCTCAGTAGAATAAGTGCTTGCCTGTCAAGCCCAGGGTCCTGAGTTCAATCTCCAGTACCACACAAAAAAAAAAAAAAAAATCCTTGGTCTCCCAACACCCATATAAAGGAGGCACATGTCTATCTTACCTCACATAAATACAAACGTATTGATTTTAATCATCTGAAATGGCTTACATATTAAACAACAATAAAGAATCAATGCCTACACAGTAATACAGTCAGGATTTTCCCGAGAAAAGATTAGAAATAAAATAACAAAGGTATCTGCAGTGCATGTTGTTTCCAAAGGAGTCCTCAATCCATCTACCCATCCACCTTAAATATTTAACTTAAAATTCTGTGTTCTTAGTTCTACTTCTCAGTTCATGAATGACCCTTCAAATCTCAGTTGTCGCTGCTACCTATGCATCTGAAAGGTGACAGCAATCTCATTATTTCCTAAGGAAATTGCATCTTAAATGAGGTTGTAAAAGTGATACAGACACTGTCTTGAACGCTGTTCAATAACCAGCCTCAGCACATTCATCGACTGAGGCTCCAAATTCTCACCACAATTAAACCACACATTAGGACGTGTACTGTGCCTTATTTGAAAATACAACCCAGGGACAATCAGTTTTAATCAAAATTCTCCAAAGCCAGGGTTGTTTGCCTGGGCTGAATTTTGTCCTCAGCTTCATATTCTGTAGTCTGTATGTATTACTGTTCTGAGATCCTGTCATTTCTTATCAGAATGAGAAAGGCTAAAGAGATAATATTTCAATAACATACTGGCCTGATCATAAAATAACTCAATGGAAATGTGTAACTGCCTTGGGCGGCCTGGCAGGGTACTCAGCAGTCAGATGATTTCTATTCTGGTTTTTTTTTTTTTTTTATGGCTACATTTTCTGTTATATCAGACATCCCCTCAAGTCTTAGTTATGCTTTTATTCAAAAGGGAGAACCACAGTATAAAGATCTACAAAACTTATTATGATATATTGCCATAGAGAAATAAAAATAGCGGCCACAGTAGCAGATTGAGAAGGACAGGGCCGCCACGTTAATTGACCTTTTCCTATCTCATCCACCAGGGCTGCGGCCTGAGTTTCTCAGTTGCTAAGCAACCGGGGTCACAGTTTTCAGGTCTTAAATGCACAACCTAGTCAAAAAGAAGACGTGATCTTCAGAGAGAAAGCAGATACTCGGAGTAGCAAGGATTGCAATAGGCACAGACCGTTTTGATTTTTTTTTTTTTTTTAACCACACTGAAGGCTGAAAGGGAGAAACTTTGACGTTTGTCTAAAGATTATAGGAACAGATTTTTAAGCCCTAGTGATTAGAATCTATCGCTGAAACAATATGAAGGAAATATAGTCAAGCTTCTCTTTGATAAACACCTTGACATATGGCTTAGGATTGTTGCTGCCAGTAGAATGATGATCAAACTCTCGTGTGAGCACACTGGCACACAGACACGTCAAAAGCACGGAGTGACCTCAGAAGATGAATTCAGGGGCTTATTTGCAGGTGAGGGATTAGGATTTTTTTTTTTAATTTTTTTCACAAATAATCCTGCATTCTACTGTGTTTAATGACGGTGCTGCAGGCAACATACCGACCCCTAAAGGTCACCCGCAAGAAAGCTCACTCCCTGTCCCTTCCCCACAATCTAGTGAGTCCATACTTCCTTTAAACTTTAATAAAGGGCATTAGAGAGAACCTATTTCTCAAGCAGAAACTCTGCTTCCCTGTCTAATTGCACTGGATAATATATTCCATGGATATGCATTTAACTTCAATGAGACATGGCTATAATTTGCCATTACGTGTGAATCTTGGCAATTTTGTTTTTAAGAAAGAATTTAGTAGATTTATGTAAGTGGCAAAAATAAACAAGGAAGGACTTTTGGGCTTCCGATTTCCTAATTAATTGGATATCTTTGCTATCAAACAGTAGCTGCTTTTATTTCACTTTATTTCAGTACTCACTCTGTAACTGTTATACTGTTTGGGGAAACAACCATAGTTATTGACTCTTAAAATTTTAATTTTCTTTTTTTTTAATTTTAATTTTCTTGATGGGAGGTTTTTGGAAGGAAAAAGAAAAAGTGTGTGTGTGCGCGCGTGTGTGTGCGTGTGTGTGTGTGTGTGTGTGTGTGTGTGTGTGTGTGTGTGTCAGGAGAAGAGTAATTATAGACTACATAAACTACAGAGGAATGATTTGGAATCCAGACTTTAAGGAGACAGATCGAAGGGTTTTGTGGTTTCTTTGACTGTGGGCCATGTCTAAGTTCTTATAGATCCCACGTGATTTCAGCCCAGGCTACTAGACAGACATCCCTGCTCATATAAATAGCAATGAGATAGCCAAGGGGCAAGTCCTGTGCCCGGAGACTGTGGCTGTCAGATAACTCTAATGATTTCTTTGGCCCTTCAGGGTGAAAAATTTACTTCATACTTTTTTTGTCTAATATTTGCCATTTTCCTTTCCCTGAAGATAACTGTCATTTTTAGATATGTCTGCTGCCTTTTCCAAGTTGTCAGTCTGAAAGAACAGAAAATCTAGGCAGTCAGATGAAGATGCAGACGAGCTATAGCAGTGAAGTTCCTACATCCATATCGGGCTGGCAAAGAGAAGGACACCCCTCCCCCCGCCGCCCTCCCACCCATCCCCTCAGAAACTCCGGCATCCTGCTTTCCATTACACCCTGGGCACAACTTCCTGACACTCACAGGTCACCAAGGACAGAAATGGGGGTGGAAAAGGAGCGGCTTCCTGCAGAGCGACTCCTGCAATCCTCAAGTCGATCCCAGGGGTAGGATGCTCCAAAAGTGTGCACGGTGAGCAGAAACCAGCTGGCTTGTCTCCAAGAAAGACACACAGACAGTAAAGACTTAGAAACGGCGCCACAGTTGAATGGAGCCGCGTTGTGCCTGTCCAACGCCATAACAATATCTGAATCTGTGCTGTCTACATCCTGCTCCATGATATTTTTTAATAGTTCTTTTGCTTAATAACTTTTGTGCAAAAGCACGGGTCCACAATGGATTGGATTTTTTTGGTTTGTGTGTTTGTTAACTGGCTCTGGAGAAGAGCTACCCTAAGCTGAGGTCATTCGTTATTCCCAGCTTGTGGCAGCCCTCATAAAAATGTGATCGATCAAGCCTCTATTACAAGGCTCCTGCAGGAGGCAGGCATGAGGGCACGGGGGGTCCTGGGAAGACCCTGTATGCCCCCAGTGTGTTTCTTTAAATGAGTGAGTTGCTTGCTGTCTCTCCCAGTCTCTGAGAGGCCAGCCGGTGCAGACACACTGACATCCTCGTAGACTCGCAGGATTTTCTCTGGGTGCAAAAGGGAGAGAGGGTAAGCCTTGCAAGAGGAAACTGTGAAGGAAAAACAAAGAATTGAACCGAACTGAGTGTAGGGCTTGAGGGAGAATCAGGAGCCCTGAAGGAGGAGTCTCGAGGCTGCTGTGTGGCTTTGGTCTGTCCACCACCCCTGCTCTCCACCGACTGTCCTGTCCCCACCATCACCCCAGGACAGGACCTGACCTTCTCGTGTGTGGCTCCTACTCTGAGCCAGCTGAGCAGGAATTTCCCCAGAGGACGGCTGGGCTTTGTTCCTCACTGGACTTCGTTCTCAGATCCATTCTGCACCTCTCCGTACTCTACCCTGAGCCACAGGAATGGTGGCTTCTGACCACCTTAAGCTCTTGGCCTCTACTTAGGTGTGCTCTCCAGAGGGGCCAGCAGCACTCTGGGTTGGAGCGCAAGAGCAAGTGTGATCCAGGGACTCACTCCCCTCTGCTCAGTTGAGCATTGCTGGGAAGAAAGACCCATGTTCAGGATTCCAGCTTGGCTTTTGGTATGTGCAGTATCTGGGGTTCTTCAGAGAAATACAACCAATCATCCACCTGTCTGCTCCTTCGCCCACCCATTCCTTTGTTACAGTGACTCCTCCGTGGGTGGAGCTCACTGAACAAATTCATGTCCAGACACTGAGAAGTTCAGAAACTGAACACATTGCTCCCACAAGAATCAGTGGAAACCCGAGCTCCCAGGGGAGTTTAAGAATCTATAGCAAGCCAGGGAGCCAGCTGCGGGGCCTGATAGCATCACTGCAGATGATGCTCGAGTCTGTCCTCCAGGCCCCTCTCCTGGAGAAGCTCGGTGCCCTGCCTGCCTCCTCGGTTCACCTCCACTCCTCATTCCCTCTGTTACTTTCTCCGATTTGAGTTCTCCCCATTTGACAGCCCAGTGTGGCCATTTTTCTCTTCATATAAGTGCTTCATCTCCTTTCAGGGAAGAGATCCAGATATACGAGCAGCGTATATAATAACCAATATCCAGGGCTAGGCTGGGTACAGTGACTTCTGGTAAGGCGTATGCATGTGGTGACTGCAGACTTCTGCCTGGGCTGGATGCTCTGGAGGCGTCAGGAGCCTGTCTCATCTCCCTGTGTCCCCGGCCCCTAACGTAGCACTAGTGCATAGGTGAGGATTATTTGTTTATTTTCACTTTCTAAAAAGAACACAACATTTTATATGAATATTTTTAAAGACAAAATTAAAATGTTCATGCTGTTTTGTGTAACATAAAGCTTGAAGCCTTCATTTCATGTTTGTAAGCCACAGGAATCCCTGGTTGTTTTGATACTGTTGTTACTGTTGTTCACCCACAGGCCTACCGTTTCAGTGTTGCCCAAAGGAATGTGATTGTGAAATCAGACCCCAAAAAGTCAAACCGATTTGCCCTCAAAGAGGAAGAAATAGTTTCAGTAGAATTTCTTGCTGAAACCTAAATTTAGCCAGTCAATTTCTTACCTGGGCTAAGTGTACTTGCTTGTAAGAGGTAAATTATCACATCATAAAGCTGTCTAGTAGGATTCTAGCTGTTTGAGGTGTTAAATACCTGTGTCACCTTTAAAGAAAACTACTTTTGACATTTACTTCTTAGAAGAAAGGCAGGTGCTAAAGTAGGCAGGGGTAGCCTGAGGCAAAACTGGGATCTTGCCTTCCCGCCTCTGGAGCTCTGCCACTCCTGTCACACACACACATGCACACACACACACACACACACATGCACACACACACACACACACACACACACACACACACGCGCGCGCACACACGCACCCGCCCCCTAGAGGACCTGGGCTTCATTTACGTTGTGCTACAAATGAGTGGTAAGAGCTTAGAAACTTATCCCATTCTGGAAAGTTTACATTTTTTGTAGCAATCAGTGGGATGAGATGTTCTTTAAATTTTAGCATCCGAATCACCTGGAGACTTCTGAAACCCACACAGGATTTTCCCTGGTAGTTCTGGATGGAGTCTTCGCATTTGCATTTTTAACCAAATCCCCATTCCCCTTGGGCTGCTCCGTGGAAACCCTGCTTCCAGAGCCCCGGATGAGAAGACCCAGCAGGCTGCCAGAGGCGCCTTCCACTCTTCTTCATGCCAGGCGTGCTCATTTCTGCTTTCTCCACACAGCTCAGAGCACCAGAATTTTGAAACTAACCGGATAGATTAGCAAACATTATTTCAAAGACATAAAATGTTCTTCGTTTATCCCCAAACATTTTATTTATCAGTGCTGTGGAAGCATTTCAAATTGTTTAAAGTTCCTCCTATAGTCCTGAGACTCGGGCCTTCCGGAGGTCTCTGTTAGAAGGTAAGGTGCAGCGAAGATGGCCTCCATCGACCTCAGCTCCTTCCCAGACCCTCCATCGCTGCAGTCACTGCCAGTGGAGGATTAGGGAAACCCTGATGTCCCAGAAGGCTTCGTGTTTTACACTTCAACATCCTGTCCGAAAAATCAACCTTTGTTGGCAGTGTCCTGCCTACCCCGAGGACCAGCCCAACTCCAATCTCCACAAGGAAGAAGGACGGGAAACCCTGCACCTTCCATGATGAGGCCTCAAATGTGAGACTGTCGATAAAATTTCAAGGCTGAGGAAACAAACGTTAATCTTCTTTATTTGCAAAACAAACATTCTGCTTGCTTCCTTGCAAAGCAGTAGCTGCTGGAGTGAGCAGCATAACCTGTTCTGTAGGCTCTTTAACTACAGGAGAGGTTATGCTGGCTGATCATTTTGAGCCCTGGGCTTTACTGTGCCATCCGCCACCCCAATTTCTGTGTTTTTTAATTGGAGAAAAGCCAACTAACAACAACAACAAAAAAAAAAACTGTGAAAAAAGATATTAGATTCATCCTTCTAAACCTGTCAGATTGATTAATAGATTTTATAGTCCCCTCTTGCCACAAGAAAATGATGTGTGACTTAGCAGTTCACTTAATTTGTTCAATAAACAATTTCAGAATGCTAGATGCTAGGGCGATGAAGATGAATGCGACCACGTTCTCAGAGCGTGCGGGGTCAGGGACACTCATGGCAGGGTAAGAAGATTTCTCAAATAAAACGGTGCAGGTGCCTAAGCAGAAGCACATAGAGTTCAGGGTCTCAGAGAGTACATACTATGTCTGAGCATGTGTGTGTGTGTGTGGTGTATGTGTGAGAGAGAGAGAGAGAGAGCACCAGGGATGGGCAATTGAGCCCAAGGCCTTCACACTGCGTTGCATCCCCAGTCCTTTGTTCTTATGTTTTATTTTGAGACAGGGTGCTTTTAAGTTCTAAATTGCCCAGGCTGGGCTTGAACTTGCCATCCCCCTGCTTGAGCCTCCCAGAGGGTTAGGAGGGTTGGGATTCTAGAAACATACCTATAGTGTTGACTGCTTTTAAAAAATCATTAGCAGTTCTGATTTGTACCTGGGCCAGAGAGATTAGTTAAAACATTGCTTTCTTGGTTTCAGGTATACATCAGAATCACTCAGAAAGCTTGGTTAAAAAAATACCACTGCCACCACCTCCTTCTTCCCCCTCCCCCTCCTCCTTCTTCTTTTTCTTCTTTTTCTTCTTCTTCTTCTTCTTCTTCTTCTTCTTCTTCTTCTTCTTCTTCTTCTTCTTCTTCTTCTTCTTCTTCTTCTTCTTCTTCTTCTTCTTCTTCTTCTTCTTCTTCTTCTTCTTCTTCTTCTTCTTCTTCCTCTCTCTTCCAGTTCAGAAAATCTGCGGATAAAATCCAGAAATACACATTTCTACCACATTCCCATGCATTGACGATGAAATCTGTCCTCCAACCTCACTTTGGGTGAGCAGGGGCTAGCAGTGGTCTGAGCCACTGGTGGGGAGATGCATTCCACAGGGACCCCAGTGGCAGCATCACTCAGCAGGCAGACATTAACCGGAATAAACGCAGAAGACCTGGAAGAGGCCACATGGTCATGGCGGTAGTGTGAGGAGAGCAGCAGAGAGAAATTTCAGGCTCAGACCTGAGTTCAAGTTTCAGCTCTGAGGCTGGACCAGGTGATTTCAAACAAGTCCCCCAACCCCCAGAGTGTTTCTACACCACTTATAGGACAGTGCCTGACTGCCAGAGTTTCTATGACAGTAAAGTGGTAATGTAGGAGAGAGGCTTTTGTGCTGGTACCGGCACATGCGTAGTAGGCTCCCTCATCCCCCAGAGTGGGACTGTGAAAACTCACATTTAGTAAATGAAGTAAATTTTGCAATGAGGCGTTATGACAAATGCTATATTCAGGACAAAAATCAAGTTCAGTGGAAGAGCAAATTACACTGGCCACCTCACAGGAATGCTTCGCAGGTTAAATGAAATAATGCGACGTAAGTCCTCCACGCGTTTATTACTAGACACCCAACAACGTTGGTGTCTGTCTTCCTCGCTCGTCCTAGCTCTCACCAAGGTGATTGCTGAGAAGGTCTTGGGAAGCAGCCATTCAAAACAGCACAGTTTAAATTCTGACCCTGCCCGATGGGACACACCTCTCTGAATCCCAGCATTCAGGAAAGCTTGCTGCAGGAAGACTATAAATTCAACCCCAACTTGGGCAACTTCTCAACTTAGCAAGATCCTGTCTTCAGATTAAAGGGATGTAGCCAGCACGAAGGCCCTGGGTTCAATACCCTGTACTACAAATGAGTAAGTTCTGCTAGACCAGGGATTATTTTTGCAAGCTTCCCCAATGTTTGGAAGGAGCAATAGTCCATCAGTTGCCCCTTACCTGGACAGCATTCCGGAGTACTTAGAGACCGCTAAGAATGTTCGCATCACAGATTTCAAGGCATCATTCCTTCCCCTGCTGCCCAAAGGATCCTGTCTGAGCTTGATGAAAGGCAAAGGAGAACCTGCTGAAGTGTGACATTTAGGATCAAAACTTGAAAATGCTTTTTAAAATTCTATCAGAAAGATCATGAAAGCTGCTTTGGTCAGAATCGCTGTGCATGTAAAAGGCTTTTTGAACTTTTTACCTTTTGGTGATGCTTTTGATCTGCGACGCACATGATCTCATTAAAAGCATATTATTTAGCTTAAACTTCGAACACTTACCATTTTTCCCAAGTAGCCTGGGGCCCCGGGGCAGTGTAACACAGCTCAGGCGAGCTTTATGTCATGGCTACGTGTCATAAAGTATCTGCCAGGATATTGCTGCAGAGGAATGCTGGGGAGAGGGATTCTTCGCTCAGGCGCATGAGGCAGCTTTGCAAGGTGAGGTCAGGCTCACATGCCAATGAAGGGAATCCTAATTACTCAGGAATGCTCAGCCTGGGCTGGCAGACACCCAGGGCAATCAATCTTGGCAGAGCCAGAGACACCTGGTTTTCAGAGCTTCCTGACTCTTGTAGGGCCAGTTAATTGTCTTGCTTCTCAATCCCCGAACCATCTTTGGAGAAAAAATACAACTTGGATCAAGCAAAGCCATGTAGCTGAGCCTTCTACAGGTCGCACATGATTGCTTATGTGCACATGATTATATTTCTCCTTATTTTCATTGTGTCTGGTAGAGCTTACCATTCCGAATCTCGGTAGATTGCTAAGTGACAGGTGTAAAATAAACAAACAAACAAAAAAAAACCACAAAACTTCAGGGCACAGAGCTGCCTGGTTCTGATTCAGAATCACTGCAAACCAGTGTAAACAGAATGCCGGAAATTGTTGGTTTTCAGGGATGACGTTTTCCTCAAGTAATGTCACTTCCTCTCCAGAAGTAACTCATCCGCTTTCTACTTCAATAATGGGATAAACTAGGGGGAGGACACATGGCCACTTTAACGATTTAGCCCAAAGTAAAGAGCTGAGTTAAGACCTGACCTGACAAAATGTTCAGAACCTGGAAGTTCTGCAGGCCTGGAACTTCATACAGCTTCTGACATCAGACCCAGCCAGAGGCAGGAAGAGGCAGGCGAGGACAAAATGGGGGAGGGGAGATGTTACAGTCAAGAGTCTCCAGATAGCATAGCCAGTAGGATGAATGTATGGATGCATAGATGGATGCATAGATAGATAGATAGATAGATAGATAGATAGATAGTAGACGGATAACAGCTAGTTAAGATAGAAATAGGTGTATGGAGATATATGTATGTAAAACACATACATAAATTGCATATATTGACAAGTTTTATGAGGAAACGGTTCACACAACTGGAGATGCTGCACTGTCCCCTCACCCTCCAACATCTCTAAGACAGAGGCCCAGGAAAGTGAGTCCAAAGACCTGAGAACCAGGGAGACCAATGGCATATATCTTAGTCCAAGGACAAAACAGGAGGTGTGATGTCCCTGTTTAAACTAGGAAGCTGGGAAGAAAGGAGGCAAGTTCCCCCCTGCTCCCCTTTTGGCTTAGTCAAGCCCTAGAGCAAATTAGAACATATGGTACCTGCATAAGGTAGGGAGCAGGAGCTACTTCACCCACTCCAGTGTCAGTCTCTTCCAGAAGCACCTCACAGGCACATCCAGAGATGATGTCTAATGTTATCTTCCTGTATTTGGAGCTCCTCCTACAGATTTGCTTTTGTTTTATTGGCCAGGATTAGGAAACATGGACATTGCTGATGGCAAAAGAAGCTTGGAAATAGAAAACAGTATAATTATAATGACTTGGACCCACCACACATCATCCCCAAGGAGAGGTTACGAGGTTCCATTAACAAGAAAGAAAGGGGCAAATGATGTTGGGTAGATCCTGAACACAGGCTGCCCACACTCTGCATCTGGGGGAAATTAAAACTGCCTTGTAAATCACAGGTAAGACTCAAGAAGGTAAGCAGAACCTTCTACATATCCCAATATGTTACAACAAAAATTAAATTTATTAGGGTTATGAGGGATTCAAGGTATGATTATAGTTTCGAGAGAAAGGTCTTTAACAGTCTGGCTTGTAGTAACTCCACTCTCCCAAAATACCCAAGCACAGGCTCTGGGTTCAATCTCCAGTACTACAGAGAGAGAGAGAGAGAGAGAGAGAGAGAGAGAGAGACAGAGACAGAGACAGAGACAGAGACAGAGACAGAGAGACAGAGAGACAGAGAGACAGAGGCATCGGCAGAGGCAGAGGCAGACAGAGAGGGGCCCCAAGGCTGCTTCTCTGCCTCAGGCCCACATCAAAGACCCCACAGGCCCACAGTCATCTGCCAAGAGCAGGGACTCCTGAAAGCTTTTGTTCAGCCTTTGTACAGCTTTTATAAAAGGCTCCCAAAAAAGCAGCCTTTAAAATGGCCACAGGAGTAGCCACTTGGCCTTGTTTTTAAGAATCAATGGCAACATTACCAATTCTTAGATTTCCACATGTAAATAAGTAAAATTATTCACATATTAAAAATAAAATAAGGAGGAAAATGCACAACTCCCAGGTGAGTTCCAGCACATTCCCTCTGAGAAGTCACCGATGCATAATTTCAAGATGCCTCCCTCGGGAAGGCGCATGTGACTTCCTCTAATGCCCTCCACATTCTGCGCTTTGCCCAGTAGCACAGCCCTCTCAGAGCAACAGGAGTCACAGAGGAGAAAACTTCACAGTAAATTAAGTACAATTAGCAGAGCAAACATCAACACTACCAGCCCACTAAAGAAGCAATCGCTTAGCCTTCGTCCCCAGCACCCAGCAAGACTGGAACCATTTCTCAAATCACTGATCACATCACCAACACCCTCCTAAATTAAGCAGCACTCATTAAGAGGTACTTTAACGACGTTGAACTTCAGTCTCTGTGAAGAAATCGAGGTAATAAAGCTTTCCCAGGTGCCAGGGAGATAGCTCTGCAGTCTGAGCACCTGCCTGGCAAACGGAAGGACCTGGGATTGATCTGAGGTACAGCGCGCTGTGCCAGCCCCACCCCTCGCTGGCCACTGAGACCCACTGTGGTGGCACACACCTGTAATCCCAGCACTGGGAAGGCTGAGGCAGAAGGATCACCAGGAGTCTGAGCTGCATAGCAAGATCCTGTACCAAATAAGTAAAAGATTACAAATAAGTAAATAAAGCTTTCCTACAAGTGACAGCTTATATTTTTGATCCAAAGAATCCAAAAGAGCTAAATACTTTCTACTGCTTTGATAAGCTAGACTTCTTTAAATCGTCCTTTAAGCAGCATTTCATGACTTTTAAAGGGACTGACAGAAGGCCGACATGTCCTGGACTTACTAGAGGACAAGGATCAGCTCTTGCCAGGCCAACCTGAGACATGCCTAACACAAGCGAGAGTGGTACAGGCCCAGCTTGCTTCCAGGCCAAGCTTCAGAAAAGGACAGTAGCTCAATGACACACACCCTGTTGATAGTGGCTCAGAACTTAGAGGTCTTAGAGACACCAAAGGCTTCAAAGGCACCAGAGATCTCAGAGACTGCAAAAGTCTCAAAAGCCTTAGGGGTCTTGAAGACCATAAAGGTCTCAAGGACCCCAAAGGCTCAGGCAGCACCTGCCATCCAGTCGTCGCCTGCCAAACAGCTGACTGATACTCAGGTTCTGACAGCTAAAAACAAGACAGGCAGCTAACAGCAAGACACAGACAGAATACTGACGTGTGGGCTGTGGCGGTGCCTGCCACTGAGGCCCTAAAAGTCAGCTGTGTGGCTGATATGAAGGTCAATGCCAAGGCTTCAGAGACTAAGGCAACAGCTGCTCAGCCTCAGGCAGACAAGCCTGAGCCTGGGGGTGCAGCCGCTCAGGCTTAGGAAACGCAGGATACTCGGCCCAAGCTGAAGGCCAAGACAGCCTGGAAGGTGAAGTACTGGGAGAGGGAGAGGATGGCCGCAGTGAGCAGGGTCAGACTTGTGGAACCACAGGTGGTCGAAGGGTCTCAAAGGCCCTAATGGCCTCAGTGGCTAAAAGAGCTCGCCAGAGAGCTGAGAAGCTCTAGTCATCCCAAGAACCTGAAACACCACCACCTCCAGATGGGCCCTTTTTTCAAGGAAGGCCAAATGATTTGGTGAAGTATTTGTTGACTAAAGAGAAGACAAAGTCTCCCATCAAATGTTCAGACATGCTAAAGGACATTGGCAAATAACACACTGCTGTGCATCCTGAACTCACTGGATGAGCAGGCTTTTCCTTGGAGGACATATTTGGGATTCAGTTGAAGGAATGATCAATGATTCAGTTCATAAGAATGATCACTTATGGATTCTTCTCAGCACTGTGGAGCCCAGCGATGCAGGCATGCAGAGAACGGCCAAGGACTCAGCCACACTGGGTCTCCTAGTGCTGCTTCTCAGCATCTGAATGGAAATCGGCCCAGTGAGGCTGGCATCTGGGAGGTGGTGCGCAAGTTGCGGCTGCACCCTGGAATACATTGCTCACTCTTGGGGGATGGAAAGAAGCTCATTACTGATGAGTTTGTGAAACAGAAGTACCTGGTCCCTGCTAGAGTCCCCCACAGCAATCCCCCTGAATATGAGTTCTTCTGGGTCTTGTGTGCTTACTATGAGACCAGCAAGATGAAAGTTCCCAAGGTACAGAAGAAGGATCCCAAGGAATGGGCAGCTCAGTACCGAGAGGCAATGGAGGCAGATTTGAAGGCTGCAGCCGAGGCTGCAGCTGGAGCCAAGGCGAGAGCCAAGGTCGGAGCATGAATGGGCATTGAGCTTGGCTCTGAGAACGCTGCTGGGCCCTGCACCTGGAACGAAGCTGATACTGGACCCTGAGCCAAAGCCTGGATCCAAGCAGGAGCTGAAGTCCAAGAGAGTGGTAGTGCCAGTGCTGGGGTCAGTGCTGGTACCAGTACCAGTGCCAGTACCAGTGCCAGTGGCGGCTTCAGTGCCAGTACCAGCTTGACTGCCGCTCTAACACTGAGGCTTTTCACTGGCCTTGGTGGTGCCTGTGGTTTCTCCTATAAATGAGATTTCAGGTATCTGCCGTGGTTTCAGTGGAGGCAGTTGGAGTTCATGAGGATGGGATGAAAAGCTGGAACCCAGGGTTAGAAAATGATTAGGAGAATATACAAAGACAATGCTTTTGGCATTAAAAAAAAAAAGCATTTCCTTAGAGAGCTGGCCAAATAGTTCACCGGCCAGGGACTTCCATCCCTGAGCCTACCTTGCCGGCCACGCCCCTAGAAATGCTGAGACAGCCATTGAGACTGAGCGTGGTGGTGCGTGAGGCTGTAAACAGGTGGATCACGACAAGTCCAATCTAGTAGTGAGACCCTAAACACCCTGTAGATCCTTCCAAAAAACATCCTTAGGTGACAGATGTAAACAGGGGGGAGAAGCCTTCTGCTCTCTCATTTAACAAATACAGTGAGCCCTAGATACATCAGCTCAATTGCACAGCGTCTCATAATTTAGTTACTTGCAAAATTAGCTTAATGCATAACAAATATAGTCAGAATAAACCTCCCTAGACAGAAGCCTAACAGCGGTTTCCTGCTGGGATTTTACTCACACTGGAAGGTCCCTGAGCCCAGCTGAATGAGCAGAACTAGGGCCAAGGAATCTACCTTGTTGACATCTTTCCCTGGACTTCTGGCTTCCACAACTGAGGGACAGGACACTTCTGTCACTATGTATTTCCATGTATTTTGTACAGAGTCTCACTACACAGCTCAGACTCGTAGTGATCCTCCTGTTTTCAGTCTTCCCAGCACTGGGATTACAGGCATGCGCCACCATGCCCAGTTCTCAATGGCACATTCAGTGTGTCCCAGGGGAAACTTCAACACTGAATGTGATTCTGGGGATCGAACCCTGGTCCCTGCACTTTCTTAAGCAGGCACTTAGTCTGCTGAGCTATCTCACCGGCCTTTACTAGCTTCCTTCTTCAGTTGCAGACACATCACGCCAGTCTTTACCCTCAGGTTTGCAGGGCATGCTCTCTGTGCATATCTCTGGGTCCAAAATTCCCTGTTTAACAAAAACATCAGTTATACTGACTAGGGCCCAACCTATTGACCTCATGTTTAATTACTACTGCAGTGACCCCATTGCCAAACAAAGTCACATTCTGTGAGTTGGGAGCCTAGCACTTCAGAATATGGTGGGGAGAGCATTGTTCAACTAAAAAGAAATCAATGCAAATTATGTGCCTCTTATAAAACACTGCTAGGTAATCCCAGCACTCGGAAGGCTGAGGCAGGAGAATTGGCGTGAGTTCGAGACCAAACCTGGGCTACAAAAGTGAGCTCAAGGCCAGCCTGAACTGCATAGTGAGACCCTGTCTCAAAAAGGCAAAAACTAAATAAAATAAAATAAAATAAAATAAAATAAAATAAAATAAAATAAAATAAAACAAAACACTGCTACGTATAATTGCTCATCAAAGGTTATGCCAGTGGGTTCTGACAGCCAGAACTAATTGTTTCCTTTTCATCCAGGCATTTTCGTCTCAATCTGTTTTGATGAGAAACATGCAAAGTTTTTACCTACAGTGGCCATATATATTATATATACATATATAGATATATAGACATATAGATAGATAGATAGATAGATAGATAGATAGATAGATAGATAGATAGATAGATAGAATTTATGACCCCATAAAAATGATACATGTTCAGCAAAAACTCAGCCTGGAATCTTGAGTTTGGACCTCTTCCTGGCTGGCTAGGTGCCCATCAGTCCTCTCCCATGGTCCCAGGAGGCCGCAGCCGCCCCAGCCCCCAGGCAGCCTGGGGTCCCCAGGGATGCAGCGCACCCTCGACATTCACTGTGGTGCTAGGATGGATGCTGGGGAGGCAGAGTGCAGTCGATTTCAACTTGGATGATTTTGGATTTACTTTGCATCAGTGAGGATGGATCTGCATTCCACTGTATTTCATCTATAAGCAACTATATTTCAAGAGGAATCTGGTTCCTTTTCAGCCACTTGCTGCTTTTCTCCAAATGCAGCCTTTCTGAACGCATACCAAGGACTGTAGGCGCCACACACTAGGGTGCTCAATCATCTGGCCTTGTACAAAGACAGTAAAGAAGGACTTATTATAATGCAATAGGGCATCGTGCCCTTGATATGGCATTTCGCTGATGCCATGCTGTTAGAAATCAATTAACAACATATTGTCTCTTTGAACGTTGAAATTTCAAGACCAGAACAAACCATATTTCTTAGTTTACACCCTCACACAACAGACTCATTACTTGCAATCAACATTGTTAAGTAATCAAATTAATGTATTTTTTATCAGAATCTCTGTTTCAGTTTCTACTTGAATAGAATGTCAATGTGAGATTTCATCTCTAAGACCATAACCTATTTAAAACTCTCCATAATCTCAAGGATATCAAGGGGCAGGACAGATTAAGTGAAAATATTATTTTTCAGGGCCAAAGGTTTGTACAAAGTTATAGTAAAAGAGATATGATATATGTCTAAAAGTTTTAGACAGAACAAAATTAGAATTTCATTGAGATTGGGAATGTATGTGATTTCAAATCCCTGTTCATAAAACCAGCTTAGAGTGCTAATTCGTCAGGTTAATTGAGCTGAGTTATCTAAAATCATTTTGACTCTGACTTTAAAAGCAATCTTCCTGCAAAGTGACAGAGGATACAGCCTATGCCCAATCCTAAATTAGTGTTTTCAGAGGATTTTGTCTTTAGTGTTATCAACGATCATATCCTTCACCTACTGAAACAGTACAAGGCAGGACAAAAGTCCTACAGTCTCATACCTGGCTCAGTGATGATACAAAACTAGATTTTTGAGTGAGAATTGTAGGATGGATTTATTGTCTACACATGGTGACCATAGTCTGCAATGTAAAATCTTACCTCAGCTTGAGAAAAGCAAGATTAATTTTTAGAAGTGCTGTTTTGTGGTCGCTGTTGATTGTACTCTAGCAATAAAATGTATCTAAATATACAGAACTTCTGGCTAAGCATCAGATTATAGAAATCAGCATTTATTGGAAAAAAACTAAATGGGGAGTTGGTAGGGATAAAATCATTTCCAGTATCTTAATTCTTAGATGTAATTATCAGGAGTGCCTGAATATAATTAAATATTATTGGTAAAATGTAACAGTACATGTTCATGGATACAGATGATCCAACCAGTGCATGAGACTCTTCTTTAAAGTTAATTATTTGATCTTCAGACAGACTAGTGGTACCTCTTGTGTACTCTTGTACCAGTCCATGTTGCACCGTCAGGTGGTGAACTATGGCATCATCGCCATGACTGCCACTGAACACCTGAGGAAGAAGATGCCTTTGGAAAACGTTGGGTTTGGCTTATGATTTGTTCTCATTTATACCCAAAATTTATTAAAACTAATTTAGCAACACAAAAGTATGAAACTACACATGGGCCTTCCTCTTCTTTAACAAAACTTAATATTACTTTTTAAAAAATGTATTTTAGCACAGGGTCTACAGGTCTTACTACACAGACTGTATCCTGTTTTCAGCCTCCCATGCACTGGGATTGCAGGCACGAGTCACCACGCCCAGTCTCAGTCACCCTCTCAGCACACCCTGGGGGCAGGGCCAGCATGGTAGGCCAAGAATCTAACCCCTAGCCTCTGCGTCTGCCTAAGCAGGCACTTCAATCTGCTGAACTATCTGGCTGGCACACTATTTTTTTTATATAATTTATTTTATTTTGAAGAGTAAAAACAAATAGCAGGTACAAAGTCAGAAACCAGGTAGCATACAATAATACATATGTTACAAATTTTCATGTCATGAATAGCAAATTAACAGTGGTTGTTAATTACCTATTTTTATTGTCAAATCTGTCGATCAGATTAACATCTAGTCATCCCATTGGTAGGTTAGGACCCTCAGCCTATTAGGACCCTCACCCTCACTCTGAGGTTCACTTCCTTTTGGCCTTAGCCAAGGCCAAAACCACAGAACAGGTCTGCTGGACTTTGACCTGGCCAAAAACCAGAGAAACCTTCCTTTAGTTAACATGAGTAGTCCCTCACAGACCAGGAAGCCCTGCCAAGATTAGCTTTCCCTCAACTATTCCAGCCCACTAGCACCCTCTCCTAAAATCCCTATAAAATCTCCTGTCCCTTTTTGTTCAGGGCTGTCTCAGTCTGCTAGACAGCCAGCCCTGCTTACTCCTACCTCCAATAAATCTTGCATCAGAATGCCCGGTCTGGTCAATTGTGTGGAATTGTACCTAATATATATTGTTATATATTACTATTTTACTTTGCCTTGTTGCTAAGCTTTTCATCAACAAGGCAAGCAAATTAACAGAAATACCAAAACCAATGAGCCCATTGGTACTCTTTACATGGAAATTGAACCTGAGGAAATGTGGTGGATGGACAACTGGTGGTCAACTTGTAATGCCCAGCTGAACTGAACTAGCACGGTGCAGGACGTGGGAGTGCCCAGCTGAGGATTGCTGCTGGTAAGCAACAGGCAGAACTGGAGGTGAACAAGTTGGAAAGCTTCTGCAGCTGCTGTTTTCTCAGCTGCAGCTGTCATTTCCCTTGGGACTGCTGGTTCTCTTGGAGGAGCTTGTATTGTTGGCTTCCCCAATCAACTCAGCTGCTCGCGTCCTTGGGGGAGCTCGGGATCTTGTCACTGGGAATGGCTGTGGTTCACTTTGGGAGGGGCTCTGGTCCTCACCTGGGGCATCGCTTCCTGGCTCTGGAGGGGAAGGTGTGCGCTGGCCACTCTGCTAAAGAAGCTCGTCGCGTTGGTCTTTCTGAGGGGAAACCAGCTGTTATCATCAGAGGACCTTGGGACCTCGATGTTGCTGAGGATCGCTGTGGTGCTCGTCGAGGGAGCTATGGTGAGCATCACTTCCTGGCTCCAGATCAGACCTCCCAGTCTCGTAGATCCTACGTTCCACTGGCACAGGCTCTCTCGCCTCCACTACTGACCTTTGGGCCTTCCCAACACAGACCCACGAAACAGGCAGCACAAGATATAGCCATGGGTTCTCGACCTCCAGGTGGACTTGGTGGGCATTGTTGTGGATGCTAGGTCTTCAGCTGGACCCATGCAGGACATTTCCATGGGATCCAGGACCTCAGCTGGACTCTTTGGTCTATAGTGTGTGAGCAGATTTACTGCTATCTCTTTGCGTACGCCTCTTTCGGTAAGGTGACTACTACGGAATAATCTTATAAACTATGTGTCCTATATTGTTAGCCCTTGCAAAACCCTAAATTACAACAGGAAACAATTTTACATTTCTGAATACTTGAGCAAGTATTACTGGTGCTTCCTCCTCTATATCTGCATTTCATATTTGCAAGTTATATTATTACAAATTTATAAATAGCTGCAATAATTAATATGATTGAATCAAGGGAAACATTTGTTGTCAAAAATCTGAACATTGTAAAGATTTTGGTAGCTTTTCTAACATTTATTCAATTATTTTACTGCCAACATAATTAAAATCAATTCACTGTTTAAGTAACTTAACAAGATTCCCCATGCATACTTTAGATTCAGAGATTGTCATAATGCCTTAGAAGTAGTCCTTCTGCCTGAAAGTAAATATGTCCAACTTCAATTAACTGGAAAAAGTGCCCTTTTTGTTTATTGGGGTATAGCCAACACATTTTGGATTTACCCCAGTTCACTAAATACTGGCAATCAGTACGCTAACCGGCACTTTGCACAGAACTTTTAACGTCTATTGATCAAATGAGCTGTACAAATGGGAACTTAGCTTTCTCTAGCTCTAAAACCACAAGGCAGAATGAGGTAAATTCTACTCTGCGCTGTCACTGCCTAGCTGTGCCACTTCGAGCAAACCGTTTGAACTCTTTGTACTTTTAAGTGAACATGAAAGTAGGATGTTTTTAAAATTCTGTATAAAGTTGTACACTTGAGCCAGACATCATAATGTATTATAAAGTATTTCAAGGTGATGGACAAAGAAGGAGAAGCTCAAGGAACGATCCTGACACAACAGCTGTCTTTCCAGATGTGTAGAACCAAGTACTCTAAGCACACAAAGAAAGAAGTCTAAGCACATCGTTTGCCTTACAGTGTGCTGGCTTGCACTGGCTAAGTGACATTAACTGCCTCCTTGAGCACTTTCTCTCGCCGTCATGAAGACAGTCTTTAACAATACAAATCTCCTAAGTAGATTCCAACTCTTAGAACTCACAATGAAGCTTCCAGTAAGAATAAGTCAGAGTCTTACAAATAAGCTGGGTGTCACATCACAGCATGGCAGTCAGTGGACCCCAGTGGTAAAGCCTGGTGACATTTTTATCTGTCGTTCTGTGAGTATACTCTGTGATATCTGCACAATGAGAAAGTTACCTTGGGATCCATTTCATAGGCCCTATCACGAAGTGCTGCAGGACTGGGTATGATTTACCCACTTACATCGGTCCTGTAGCACAAAACCCCTGCTTTCACAATACATTCTATATTTAAGGGAAAATTTGAATGTTGCTTTATGTTTGAGCAGGATTATCTCTCTCCTATTAAGGTTACACAAGCAAACATTTCTGAATCCCTTTAATTTTAGGAAGATTTTGCCTATATACATACTATATACAAAATCTACATTGAGTAAGATTCTTACTAACATATTATTATCTCTCTCATAATAACCTTATTTTGTTCTGGATTTTAAAATACATCCAAAGCATTTGAGATAATCATGAGAAATTATTACTCTTATTCTTATTTTAACAAGCAAGAGCTTGTTTTCTATGTTGTTATGTACTTCAGATGGCATTATTAAAAAGACTCGTACAAGGGAGAGGTCCTTAATTAAGACTTTAAAATGAGAGCAATAAGTACATTTTATTGGTTATAATACCTTTTTCTTTATTAGAAGGACAACAGACTGCTAGTTAACTGGTCACAGAATATTAATTAAAAAGAAAAATATATGACAGAAGTAACCTCATGGTTGATACAGACTCATTTTCCCCAGGATTTCTTCACCAGCATAAAGTCAAAGGTCACCTATGGGAAAATGCTTATCTAGTGATAGCAACCTGGGGACTCTCCGCTGCTCCAACACATGGCCCTATAAAGAAAACAGCAGGTGGACAAGCCCAGCGGGAAGGCCTGCTTGGTGCAGGCATTGTTGGACTAAGCACACCCATAGCAGTCAGCATGAGAGCTGTAACTCGGCACTGAGTCGTGCAGGGCAGACAGAAGGCATTCCATGGCAGACTCGATCTTGACTAACTAGAGCCTCCCAGCACTTCCAGTTGGCTCACCTCTCCAGGATTCTGCTTGCCTCTATACGCTTCAGCCTGCTCCTCACCGCTGGGCAGGAGGTGGCTTGCAATGCAAATCTAGGAAGAAGAACAGGTGTTTGGGTTCAATTGGGAGAGCAATCCTGGAATACCCGCCGTGCTATTAAAATGGGATGAAGAGCTTTTGGTGGCAAGTCTGATCTTGGTCTCATTTTGCTATAAGGAACCCCTCAAGGTAGACACAAGTGTGTTCCCTACACTCCCTACTGTAGGGAACAGCAGAAGTGTGGTCCTAGCCACCCTCAGCAGCCAACGGGTTCACCTGAGAACTCAGCAAGGACCTGCAGGCAGCCAGGTGCTCTCAGTTAGTGGTTCCCAGAGGCTCTGTGTGCGAGTGCCCTGGGCCGGCTTGCTAAGTGCCCTTTGTGAGTGTGTGGCCTGAATGCTGCGGATGCCAAGGGTGCCGTAGTCTTTGCTGGAAGCAGCCAGGGTCTCCTTGATGCCCTGCTAAGCTCACAGCCACTGTGAGCTTTCTCACCCCTTTTCTCAGTCACTCTGTAGAATGGAATTCTCTCCCAACCTTCAGTGGTCCCACACCCACTTTGCAGAGTGTATTTCTTTTCTTACCCTTACTGAATATAAAATCTCACTATCCTTTGTGCTTGTTTGACAAATCCTTTATTCAGGATGATGATGAGAATCTAGAAACTATCACTAGAAGGAGTACTCCAGCATCCCAGAACCCTGCTGACACAAAGGTCAGCTTTGTTTAGTCTATAAAGATCTATGAACTTTAACACATGTAGAGATTTTTATCAACACCAATACCATCAAGAAGTAAAGACAGAGGCTGGGAATGGGGACCATCACTGTCCTTCCAGGCCATGACCCAGTGACCTCACCTCTACTTCCTTGGCTCCACCTGCAATGATTCTATCTACCACCTCCCAATAATGCCCCAGACTGGCAGCCATGTCTTTAAAACATGAGCCTTTAGGAGACATTCTAGAGTCACTCTAACACTGAGGTCAAGAGATTCTCCTGGACATCACCTTATTGTGCTGCCAGAGTCACACCAGGAGGCAGCTCAGGCCGTCTGCTTTCCAGCAGCAACCTACAAACTCTAATCTGCAAAGCTGGAGGAAAAGCACCCAGCTGCAGGAGGAGCTGCATCAGAAAATGCCCAGGACAGCTGACTGGCAGAAGGTGGAAACACGTAATTTATTCTGTTTCATCTTTCAGGACAGAGGAAACCGTTGAATCAGAAAAGTTTCAAATCATGGAAAAGCTCTCAGATTTTTAAATTATTCATATTAACAACTACAAGTCAAAGAATAAACCTTCAGGAGATGACAGAAATGCTTTAATTTGGGAGCTATTGCCAGCCCCTGTATACTTACAACTCCATTCATGCCACATAACTAAATGTCTTGTAATACTGCTTTTGATTTACAGAAGGAAAAAAAGATGATATTACTAAAAAGGCCCATTACTCTTGTGCCTCCTCATGTAGTTCAATGTTAAGTACTCTACAAAACTGAATCCTTGGTGGAATGCAATTCTGTAATTCAATTGAGAGATCTTGCTAATGTCCCAGTCTGCAAGAACATAGCTTAAGGGTTTAGGTTTAGCAGGAAACCTTGCAAACTGGAGACAGAATTACAGCCTTCCTCTTCCATGGAAGGATGAGTGAAGGTTGTTGGCGGTGTAATATCAAGCAATTATCAGGATTTTTAAAAGAAAGTGAAAGAATTACAGAACTCAGCTCATCTCCATGAACAGATAAAGGATGGGGGAAAAAACAGATGACGGATGGCCAAAATGTCCATTGCTATGGAAACTGGGTGATTAGTATGTAAATGAGGGCAAAGGACTCTATTCTCTCTACTTTTGTGTGACATTAAGCATAATAAAATGGCTTAAGAGAAATAGGTCACCCAAAGCACTAGGAGGGGGAAATAAGGATTCTTGGAGCTCATAGAATTTGCAGCTGTTTCTCACTATATTTATTACAGGTCAACATGACTGACTATTATGTGAGAACTTCTGTGAGATTATAAGTGAATGCATCAGTATAAATGAATATTTGCTGTCAATACTAGGACAAGATGCCTTCTCAGTATGCTAAAGGAGTTATCATGTATCAGGAAGCCTGTGGATTTGTGCCATTCATGTATTATTCATTATATATACACATACGTATATTTAGACCTTCGGATGGAAAATTAGAATGCTGGAAAGTTGGGGTCACTGTTTATTTGTATCACAAAAGGATCACAGGCATATTTCCATACACATCACTGCATACCGATAGTATCAATAAAATAAAAAATGTCTAACCGTCTGTTTCTAAACTCTAGCTGCAGCTACCATTATTTAAAGAGCACTGGAAAAATACGTATTCTCAGGTGCTGCTGCAGACCAGTGAGACGCACTGTGCAGATGTGTCTTGTAATTTTTTTCATGAGTCCACATCTGCAGTACACCATGACTCAGGTGTGTGAGTGTGTACACTCACACTCCCTCAGGGCTGTGAGTATGTACACCTAGCACACCTCACCCTCCTCACAACCTCCTTCCCTTCTCCCTTTCCCCACCTCCATCTTTCTGTGCAAATGAATTTCAAGCTGATTCTGCTTTCCCCACTTGCTCATTACCATCCTGGCTAGGCCACCTACCTTTGTAAAGTGATGAGAAAGACCTGCTGCCTCTAACAATGGACTAATGGGAGAACGAAGTCAGTTGGGGCTTGGGGCATTGTGACTCGTGCTGCAGGCTCAGGCACTCCGGAGGCTGAGCCAAAAACACTGCTTGAGCCCAGGACTTTGAAACCAGCCTGGACAGCATGGTAAAACCCTAACCCCAAAATTACAAAAACCTGAAATGAGCAACCAGTATAGTCTCACTAATATGGGCCATTATCTTCCAAGATAAGGAAATAGAAATGCCCAGAAACGGGACCAGAAGATTGTCCTTCCCGTTGGATTACAGCTGGAAGACAGGCGACTGAGCTGGAATATGCGAAGCAGAACCATCAAGGCTTATTCAGTGTACTTTCAGGTTATTCGAACTAATTAAAACTATAATGATAATATGTCAGTGAGTCCTTTCCAGAAGGACATTTGCTTCCTCCTATTATGAGATATTGAACCCAGTTTTTTGGTTTTTTTTGGGGGGGGGAGGTGTTGAGGATCTCAGTATTAGATTGGACTCACAGTGATCCACCTGTTTACAGCCTGTCAAGAGCTGGGATTGCAGGCATGCACCACGAGGCCTGTATGATAGGCCTGGGCATCGAAGCCTCGGCCCCTGCGTCTGCTTGCAGGTGCTGTAATCCTCTGAGCTATTTGGCTGCCCCTTCCTAAAAAGTTACTAGTAATGCTGCCCCGAAAATAAAATAAGCACCCAAAGAAAATGTCCCAAATAGTTTTATGTTGGCTGATGGGTGGCCAGTGACAAATTCAGCAGTCAGTCGTAAAACAATGAGGAATGAGGGAGATACAGACAGCAAAAAGGCCCAGGCCAGATTACACACACACACCGGACAATTAGCTCCAGCTGAATTTCCAGCCACGCCCTCCCCAGAGCAGTGGCACCTTGCAAGTGGGCAGCAGTGCCCAAAACCCCACACCCAGAGCTTTGCCTAACTCTCTTCCAAGGAATCTCATGCCCCCCAAAACCTGGATTTGATATGACTTATTTATCTTGTTCGTTGTGCTTGTCTAAATCCAAGAGTCTTTCTTTTTTTTTTTTTTTTTTTTCTGTTCCCAGCATCAAATATGACTCAAGTGACAGAGTTGCAGGGGAGAGGTTCATAAATATCTATGTCCTGCTTCTCCTGTTCAAGGTTGTCTGTTCATGAACCCGCAACCTCAATTATCCACCATAGCAGAAGGCAAGACAAGCACTCCTAGCCTTGGACCACCCTGCTTCTGGTAGCAAGCAAATTAAAAAGAAAAACTATCTGCTCACAGATATGCCAGGAATGCCTTTGGGGGTGCACTGTTCACAGAATGGCACATCTCAAGTACAGACGTGATGTCATGTGGAGTATTACCACAGTGAAGCTTAAAGGGCTTTTTCTCCAGAATAATATGAAGTAGTTTATTGATGTTTAAAAGTAGTCATTCTGACCCTATTGCCTTTATGATGGGTGTTTTGCATATGATAATGATCAGGCTCTGAGTGGTTATGGCTTCCTGGCTTCCCCGGTCACATGCTCCAGCTCCCGGATCAGGGGCACACCTTCAGGTCACAGTGGCCCTCCGGTGTCAGGCGTAACACACACATCATTAACATGTGAAACTGAATGCCATGGGAGAGTCAAGAACCAAAGGTTCCTGTCTTATGTTAAATTGGCACGTCTGTTTCTGTTTTAGGTTGACAGAATTTGGCCTAAAGCTGCCTCCACCGGTAGTAAGCTGCAACCTAAGTGAATATGTAAACAAATTGCAAATTCACTAAGAGGGTATTCTTACAACAGACACTGGAGTCTTGGCCAGTCACAGCAGTCGGCTTCTCAACTTTTAGACCATGTCCAAAGAAGGAAAAGTAGCGCCTCACACCAAGACCACGTATGGTAAATGCAAACAGCAGCCGGTCAGGTTGTTTCAGATCAAAATAGGTGAGTGTATTTGTCTTAGATACCATTGCCCCACTTCAGGCTGGCCAACCTTAACCCCTCACGACCCCTCTGTTCTGTCCATCTGGTCTCTTCAGGAAGCCACTCCGTCCACAATGCCTTTGACCTCTGTCTGAATCCTAGGAGCCATCATACTGGTTTGGTTCTCAAAAATACTCATTCATACGCTACCTACTTTTTCGGGTCAAGACCTTCCCAAATCCAGTTACAGTTATTTTGGCATTCTAGGGCTCAAAGTTTTCCCTCTCATTAAACCCTTTCCTGACATAACTGTAGGTAGGGTCTCCCTCACCTCTTCAAGAGGCCGTATCCAGGGACTTTGATGAAAGACCATATCTTATATTTTACTTCCTTCATAATGTTGGTCACATATTATGTACTCAATAAATACTCAACCAATAATTATTTACAAACTAATCTCCTGTAATATTAGAGATCCTAGAAAGGAAAGTTCTAGGATCTCTAATATTTATTTATTTAAAATATTTATTTGTCAAAAAATCTTGTTTTATATTATTTTGTTGGAAGATAGTGACTGAATCTGCCTCTGTTTTGCATACCCTTTGACATCTTTCAGGCAAAAAATAAAACCTCAATTCTAGGTTATACTTATTTCCCTATCCCTTTTGCCCTGTCAGTAAAACTTTCACTGTTTTTTTTCCCCTTGAACCAAATGTAAAACTTGATTCCAATTAATCATAGGGATTCTTAATAACCAAATCAAGGATTTTTTATCCAAGAACAAAAAACTAAT
The DNA here is from genome assembly GCA_004027025.1 of Myocastor coypus. NCBI lineage: Eukaryota > Metazoa > Chordata > Mammalia > Rodentia > Myocastoridae > Myocastor > Myocastor coypus. Next base: position 135,255 of record PVJA010000976.1, read on the forward strand.
GAAAACCTTAATATGCATGGAAGAAATCTACACCTTCCTAATGGCGCTCAATTCCTAAAGCTACCCTGACTGCAGTCAGACCACGGTGCCCTCATTCAGTGAGAAAGTGTCAGCTGATGCCTGTCAAATCTTTGATGCATATGCAGGGTTAAGTCGACCAGGACCCGGGAAATTTCCACCTGCCATTCTGTGCAGCGTAACTATACATGATTTTAAAGATCTTAACCCACCTCGCCGCCCTGCCCCCCAGAACTAATCTATATGCTAATTTGCACTTGATAATGCCGCCCCACAATATGGTAATTCTTGTAAATGTTTTCCAGGGAGAGGAAGAAAGAATAGGAGAAATTGAACGTTGCTCCATCGCTGAAGCCCGCGCATTTCAGACGCCCTCAGCAGAAAGAAAGAGTGAGGAAGAAACCTGGGCTTGCCACGCAAGGCCCAGAGTGAAACCCTTCTGCAGAGGCGGGAAGCGCTCTCTGGGGCCGCACCGCTATGCCGCGATGCTCAGACACCAGAGGCAAAGAGCTGCGCCTCACTCCTTGCTGGTGAGTCAAAGTCAAGCGGTCTGCACCTGCCAGGCATCCTGGCTCTCAGCGACCTGGCTCAGCCAGCAGCCCCTGGGGACAGCAGGGGTCCCGGGCCGCTGCTCCTCCTCACGCGAGGTCCTTCCCTGCTTGCCTGTTTTCCTACAAGTACGGACACTATTAAGATATCAAATGCAGGAATGACAACAAGAGTCCTAATTAAACAGGAGCAGCGTGTGCCCGCCTCGAAGGAGCAGCCCGAACCCAAATAAGAGGAGCTTGGGACCAAGAAAGACGGAAGGCGACAGCGAGGGCTCTGAAGTCAGCTGCGTGTCAGCTCTGCGTTTGGGGTGTGTATTTAAGGGGCCCAGTCAGGCAAAGGGCTCCCAGAGCCGTCAGGCCACAGACGGAGCCCGTGACCCAGACAGGGAAGCAGCCGCTGAATCCATGACCAGAACCTGATTGTAATTGGCCTCCTAGATCACTCATGGCAATCAGTGAAGTAATATGCTTCTGAATAATTATGAATAATTAGGCACATTTATGAATAATTACACTGATAATAACTATCTAACTCATTCCATTTTAAAATTGTAATTCAGTCATTACAGATCTGGGAGTCGTTCCCTCCGTCCTGCTAGTGGCCTCATCCATCTGCCAATCCGACAGCGATCGTGAGTGTCCCTCTCCGGGACAGCACTGGACTCAACGTGGGCACAAAGGGACATCCTGGTCCTTAGGGTTGGAACTTCATATCCCCCTGATTGATTGGAGGGGACTCCAGACAGTACAGAGAAGCAGAAAGGCCAAAGGAGGCAATTTTCTGAAGACATTAGTGCTTCGCCATCTAGTGACTCATTTATCAATATGCAAATGAGTTAAAAGTGGTGTCTAGGAGCTCAAGGCTGGCTGTCGTACTCGCGGGAAAGGGACGCCATTGTTTCTGTGTATTATGGTAAAGAGAACTCAACTGTGGAAGAGCAATTTTTTTCTTAGAGTGTCCTGATCAGATTCTAAGCTACTTAGAAAATCAGACGTCACAATTTCAACAAGGAGTCTTAAAAGAAAGTGTTGAGTGAAAGAAATTGTCCTCAGACTTCAAACAAAATGTTTCTCATTTCTCACTGCCCTTAGCTTGCTCTCCCTTTCTTTTCTGATTTATTTCTTTGTATTCCTTTTTTTTTTTTTTTTTTTTTCTGTAGGACCAGGGTTCAAACTCATGACCTTGCACTTGCCAGTCAGGCACTTGTGCCACAGGCCTATCTCCCTGGCCCCTCTTTCTATTCCTCCTTCTCTCTTTTTCTCTCTCCCCTCTCCACCTCTCTCCCCTCTCCTCTGCCTAATTGTCCATGAATTTCATCTTTTTTTCAGTTTTAATCTAATAACATCCATCATAAAAGTGAATTTATATGTTTTCTTTACCCTAAAAGTATTATCTGTTAATTCAGTAATTTGGATGACAGGGAAGAATGACAAAGAGTTTTAAAAATTGGCAATCTCGGCTTTTGAAGATGCCAATGTGAAATAAATATTTTAAACTGGTTTATTTCTATATATGACATAATTACCCTACGGTTTATAAACAAGATCCTTCATGCAAATGTAACCATGTGGAAGCCCCCTCTTGGACCTAGCCCACCACCAAAAATGCTGTGATACATCCTCTCTGGAGACCCAACACAACCAGAGCCAGGCACAGCACCCCACGGAGTTCTGAAATCATCATTTCTTGATAGTTACAGTGGATCTTATGCATCAGAACTGCCCAAAGATTTGGGAGGAACAAACTCTATCTTCCTACACCCGGCCAAAACTGCTACTTAATTTTAGTAAATCAGAATAAGGATCGAGACGGGAAGGGAATGGAGCAGCAGATTATGCAGTGCTGAGCCTTTCCTGCCAAGAAACCTGGAACTTATTGGGAGGCAATGAGCTCTCTGAGGAGACAGCGAAGCAGGCTCACAGACCCAGGAGAAAGGTGACATCATCACGGTGATCAGAACGAACCAAGTGCACGGAAGATGGGACACAGCGGGGGGCCGGGAGGGGGACACACGTGGATTCATTACCCGATGCAAGGACCCTCAACATCTAGTCAACAAATGATGCAGCCAGGAAGCAGAGTAGAACAATGAAGAAGGTGATCCGCATGGGAGCCCTGTCCGACAGAAGCAGTAAAGCCTTGTGCACATTGCCTGGAAGAACCTAGACTCACTGCTGTGTGCTTTGGATAAACATACAGCAAACCACTCGCTGTGCTTGTGGAAGACGGAGTGGGCATTGCTCATGGGGCGTGGCCACGATGACCGCGCTTGCTGACAACCAGGGATGGCAAAACAGAGAACGTCTGCAGCCATACCCACTGCCCGCCTCCATCCTATCTGATCTCAGAAGCTAAGTAGGGTCGGGCCTGGCTAGTACTTGGATGGGACACCAAACATAACAAAAGCACCTTTTATATATACATTTTTAAAACTCCATTCCTGAAATGATCACTTGAGTGTTTTTTTTAATTACTTTTAATAAGAAATTACAATATGACAGTTCCTAAACACATTAGTAGTACATTCACCATAATTGATATATTGCTTATTGTTGTCGGTGTTGTAGTTATATAAGGCACAGGGTGTAGACATGATAAACTTTCTGATGGTTATTGGTACAATAGATTTCTTCTCTTAGACCAAAACTTACAGAAATAAAAAGGGCTATAAGGATAGCCAATATTTCGGCCCTAGCCCTTCAAGGTCAGTCAGTGAGGACTCAGGACAGAACAAAACCTGTGCTGTAATATCCTATAACTCAATGGTTTCCCAAATTTTCTGTTCAAAGAGATTAAGGGAACACAGAGCAAAGGGATTGAAGGTAAAGAGTGTGCCTAAGGAGAGTCACCTGGAGAGAAAACATTCTCTCAGGCTTTCAAAAAGAGCAAACTAGTCAAGCAACAGCCATGACTCATCCAGATGGCTGACACTGACAACAGTTCTACAAAGCACTGTACGTGGTTCCAAAGTAAATCCTGAAGGGATTTGCCCAAACTTGAGAGATACAAAAAATACATGTTTTGTTATACAGGTCTTGCTTTAACTTGCCCTTGACCAACCAGCAGAAAAGCTTAAACATGACGCATAAAATGTAAGAGTAGTTTAGTATGCTGAGCTGTAAAAGGCTCAAGTCAACAGCTTCCAACATTGCCAACTTTGCCAGTAACACACGGCAATTATGGAACACTTGACTATGTATACAACCTGAGTGTCTTTTATGATGATAATAAAGTTTTCCATGGAAGTATTTCTACCTGTTGCAGGGCAATAGCACCCCCAGAGGCTGAGGACCTGGAGGCTATTGGTCTTTCCTGGGGACCCCCACAGAAAGAGGATCTTTCCCATTGTCCCATTACCTATCACCAGAAGAGGCATCAACAAATGAACCTGGTGACTCTGTTCCCCCAGGTAAGCTGGGGCCAGAAAGAGCTACCCCACTCTGCACTGTGCTGCCCCTGCAGGTCTCTAAGGGTTCTCCTCCTTGGTATCTGCGGTCCTCTCCTTAGAAAACTCTAAGTAGATCTCATGTCACGTTCCATGTCCCAGCAAAGGTTCCGGTGAATTTCAGGAAGACTTGACCTCCGAGGTCAAATTAGCCAACAAAGCCTAGGAATAAAGCCCTAGGCTGCTCCCAGGATATATTCATCTAAGAGGTGCATGAACCAAATGTTTTTACTTAAAGTATATACACAACTAATCTTGTTAAAGGTCCAGCAATCTTTTTGTCTGGCAGTTTGTTTTGTTTTCTCTAAGGCACAGTGCTAGTCCTAGTCTAAAAAAGAAGCCACCTAATATTTCAAAGCGGAAATTCTGGGAGAATTTTTCAATAAATTTCCTTGTATCTCAATTCTAGTATCTTTTCTTGGTGGAATGAATAGAAGAGACCAAGAAATATGTCTTTATATTATAAAGCCATTAAAATCATAGAGAGATTATTTAGCAACACAGAAAAATACTTATCAAAAAAGCAAGCTATAAAAAGTTAATATTCACTGTGTTTATATCTGTAATTTTAAAGCATAACAATCAGAACAGGAGCAGACATTATTCTGTTGGATTCCCAGGAATGCATTGCATTTTCTTTCATCATTTTATAATTCTTTAGAGCATTCCTGTATCTGCTTTTAAATGTGCTCTGGTCAGAGAATGAGAAACTAAGAAGGAGAAAAACCTAGAAAGGGGAAAGGTCTTGCCCAAGGTCAGCCCGTCAGTCAGTTCAAAGAGCTAAATGCAGAGCACATAATTAGAGGGGAGAGTCCCACGCTCCCTTGAGCCAGCCATGAGAAAAATGCAGCTTCAGCAGGCCAGAAGCTGGTTTCTCAACTCAACTTTCACCTTTGATGGCAGGCCCCTCTTTGGAGAGTGGAAATGAGGGTGCTTTCACTCCAAGACCCAGAGAAATTCCTGAGGCACGTGGAGGTGTGGCAGCTAGCAAAGCCCTTCCTTTCTCCCTGGGAAAGAGGGCCATGCCAGTGCCCAAGCTGCCAGGACACACAGCAATGCTTCCAGGGGAGCCTGAGAAGAGGGACTCAGCGAGCCCTCCTCCTCCTCCTCC